>LPNX010470823.1:43526-103272 GCA_001517045.1 Pseudotsuga menziesii
GGGGTCCTTGACGGTTGACCTTGAGATCTTCTGTTTTCTATTTATAGCACTCATCTACTTGAACTGACCCACCTGACTAGGTTGAAAATAAGTGTTACATCAATACCTTAATTAAATATACATGTAAGAAATTTAATAATCATATATATATATATAAATGATATAAAATTGATTTAATTAAAAAAATTGGGAAAATTATAAAATTAAACTTAAGTTATGTTTCCTTTTCCTGTGTGTGAGAATGTTTTTTTGTAAAATTATTGGTATAGCCAAATCTAGCTAGCACGGTTGGTTTGGACTAGCCTTGTTTTGCATGTAGACCCAAGTTCGAACCCTGAAAGGTAGCTAGGAGACACTTAAAATCCATCCAGGTTAAGGGCTTGTGTGGCTCATGTTGGGTGTGATCCTCAGGTGCCCCTAGCTTGTGGTTTCTTAGACCATATGCTAATCCCATAGTTAAAATGAATCCAAATTTAAGATGACCCTATTCTCATTTCTAGATCAATGAGATCACATTTTGATATAGTAAAAATAGAATGTCCAGATTCCAACCAACACCTTGGGGTAGTAGGATGAAACAAGATAGCTATAGTGCAAGTATTAGGATGTTATCCAAACATCTTCATTCCAAGAAATTAGTGCCTCATGAAATCATTCTTGCAATATTTAACACAACTCCACTCATTGCTTTAGTGGTATTTCATGTGGTGATAATGATACATAGCTTAGATGGATGAGTTATTCACATATTGATCTTCTTATATATGCATATCTTGCTTTCAAATCCCTTATGGAGCACACAAAGTGTGGGATTGATTCATATTGGTATTGTGATAACTTCGTTTTTTATTGTTTCACCTCTTCAACCTTGATATTCAGAGAGCATGCATGCACAAATTTCTACTTGATGCCCCCGATCTCTCCAAGGATGAGATAAACAAGAGTATTTGTACTGAGATTTACAGACTTAGTGCTTGGTCCATGTGGTCTAACCCTAGTGAGTTGCTTTTCCCAAACTTTAGCACTACTCAAGCATGTATCTCTAATGCACTAACTTACTCATTTAGCCCCTTGTGCACACTAGACTCTAGTGATGTTGCAACCTAAGAGTTCCACTCTCCTAACTTAGAGTTTGGCCCCACTAGCATTGCATTAAGACATATCACCATATTCCTTGGGAGAATTGTATTAGCCATATTTGCTCCTTAGATCCTCATATTGAGGTTCACTTTATATTTTGATGTTATCCTTGCTACAAGATTATATGACAATTCTCTTATATCTTCATATATTCACTTGGTTCTTTCTAGACACTCATGGTTTATGAGGACCAAAGATGTTCAACCTTGGTCGACAACTTACTAGAGTCCAATTCTCTAAACCTACATGCTCCAATGTCATTACTCTCACTTCCAACCCTTTTACACTAGTAGGAAGAGGCCCCATGCCCAATTTTCGTACTCACACGATAGACCTAATTATTTCCATGGCCTCAAGCATCACACATTTGTTTGAAGCCTTAAACATTAAAAACACTTCTCTAGAGCAACACGTCATTGGATCAGTGCTTCCCACTTGGTTTTTCATTTTTCATCTTTTAAGCTCTTTCTCCCTTAAAATATGTTTTTATCTTTCTTATATCATCTTTATATTATATTCTTTACAATATTATGAACTAAATTTAACTTTAATAAACATTAATATCTAAATTAAATTAAATTTTTTAATTTATAAAATTACTTTTTTAACACAATAAACTATAATATATCTCACTCTTAGAGTACAATCTTGTTAATTTTTTATTAATTATTATTTTTACAATTTCATTTTAATGATTAAAACAAGTTGAAAAGTTGCAATGCAGCTAATTCCCTGCCTACGTTACACTACCCTAATCTTCGAGTCTGAGCACATGGCCTTTCCATCCAGTAGCTATAAGCATTAGCATACTGGTGTTTATCAATTGTTGTTTTCCATATATACACTAGTCACTCCACCTTGCAGATCATGCATTGAAAAAACATTGAGAAACTTGTATACATCGAAAAGACATGGTTGATATGGAATCATGTAGTAAACCCAATCAAACTGAAAAATTGCAAAAAATAAATGATAGGGGAGATAAACATCTACTTTGAATTTGTGCTTTGAATAGCGAGGATACCACACCCTTCATCAAATTAGAGCGAATAACTCATTCAATGATATATCAGTAAGGAACTAACTCAGACGTGGCTTTTATTTTGAGTAAATCTAGTCAATTGAAATGAAATTCCTTCTTCTATTTTGAGTAAACCTTGTCTGTATCCATCCATTCACAACTGAAATGAAATTCTCCTTCTCAAACCTTGTCTGTATCCATCCATTCACAACTGAAATGAAATTCTCCTTCTCTTTTGAGGTAGCCTTCTCAGTATCCATCCATCCACAACTAAACTCAAATGTGGGTTCAATATTTTGATAATAGTGAGAAATTACTGCAATTGTGGTGTTTCATGGTGTTTCTCAAAGAAGTTGGAAATTCATGGTGTTTCTTAAAGAAGTTGGAAATTAAGGAAATTGCTGTGATGTTTTTAAGGAAGTTCACCACGTCGCCCTCATCAGAATAGAGAAACTCATGCCTCCCTTATATCCAACATTTCTTATGCAAAAACAAACTCACCCAAATCGCTGAGGTTTTATAATCATAATAACTATTTAGATGATAATTATATCCAACATTTCTTATGAAAAACAAACTCAGGTTTTATGATCATAAAAACTACTTAGATGATAATTATAACTTAAAAGAGAAGATTTCACAGTCAAACAATCTTCAAAATTTATAAGAAAGCTGTGATGGGATGAATTGTATAACAAAGAATGCCACACATTTTTTAACCCTAGACCTGTAGATCAACACCACGTCTGGCACAGCCATATAGATTGAAAGTAAGATGAAAGAACTATGATTTGCGTATGCAGAATCACAGATTTATCAAGGTCAGTTTCTGGATCAGCATATCCATTGTCGTACTGGTTTTTGCCCGGGTTACTTGGGTTCCAATCCTTGATTTTAATATATATTTTAAATGTCTCTGTGTATTATTTTAAAGTATAAATTGAGGATCAGATATTGACAGGGCCTGTAACTGCTGGAATAGCTCAGTTGGTCAGAGCGTGTGGCTGTTAACCACAAGGTCGGAGGTTCAAGCCCTCCTTCTAGCGATTATTGAGTATCAACCTTTTGGCCACCTACCAGTTCGTTTTAGGTTGCAGGAAATAGTAAGGGTATTCCATGATTAGTTTAATCATTAATGAGTTCTGTGTCGTTTTAGGTTGTGTCGTTTTAGGTTGCAGGAAATAGGAAGGGTGTTCCATGAGTTTAATAAGTTATATGTTCCTCCATTTTGATGAGGTCGAAGCAGTGATCTTCCTTATGAAAAACCAGAGGTTTATTAATTTATCACTATGATCACAATCGCTCTGAGCATAATACCCTCCCAAGCATGATCAATCACAGGGATTAAACTCACATAAAATAAAAAAATGGCACAAGCATTTGCCTATTTTGAAATGGAAATGGAGTTGGATATTATACAAAAGAGAAGCCACACATTTCAATTCAGCAATGCATGGATGAATACAAACAAACAAGTTTCATAAAAACCTGAAGCCGCATTCATGGATCACATCATAAATAAGACAGTGATCGAACGTTGTTTTTGGATGTCCTTTTGGCTTTTTGCAGGTATGCATTTCAAATTTAGCTTTTTAATTAGTTGTTTTTGGATGTCCTTTTTTGCAGCTATGCATTTCAGATTTAGCTTTTTAATTGCTTCACTAAAACACTATCAACAATCAAAGAAAAACATGAGTTGCCTCCATCCTTGCAAATGGTTTTGAAAATGGTCTTCTCTTAAGAAGGATCTCTGTCTTCATGCATTTTTGTTTCAACAAAACTCTCAAATACAAGAGATTTTCATGTTCTTGATGAACTTCAACACTTCATTTTTTATTATTGATTATATTTCTTGATTCACAAAGAGTTTTAGCTTCTTATCTTTTTCCTCTTCCTTCCTTCACAATTCCTAGACATTTGCTTTTGCATTACACTTAAAGCATGTGCCCCTGAATCTTCCTCTACCACAACCGTATCCATGTCCTTAATCTTCCTTCTAAATTGTAACTGCTTAAATTACTCTTTTCTCTTGTGCAAGTGCAAGCCAAAGGTCTAGCAAAGTTGACTCTGGCAGTTAACCACAAGGTTGGAAGTTAAAAGGAGGTTATTCCATGAGTTTGTCCACCGATTCCCCTTTTGATGCAAATGGAAGATATGATCTCCATCCTCAAACACCACAACTTCAATGATTGATTAATTTATCGAAGAAACCATCGTTTTGTCCACTGATTCCCCTTTTGATGGAAATGGAGTAGAAAATCTTATCAAATAGAAGACACATTCAAGTTCAGATGAACTCTGGATGTTTATAAGAATACCTAAGCCACATATGATTTAAATATCAGAGCCAAGTTTCGATCCTGGGACCTGTGGGTCATGGGCACACCACGCTTCCGCAGCGCCGCTCTGATGGCATACGCTAAAATAAATCTACGATTATTTGATCAGCATAATTAACATTAATGAAAGAGTAATAATGGACTGTGTTTGAACTAATAAATACCTGTGATTATTTAGGCATATCCGTTGTCGTCTAGTCCGGTTAGGATACCTGGTTTTCACCCAGGCGACCCGGGTTCAAATCCCGGCAACGGAAAGTAACATTTTTCTTTATTCCCATTCTCCGCAGAATTGGACTCTACAAGGATGAGCTGGCAATATAGCAGCCATCATTTAGTCGCTATACCACTTTGACTTTGAATTAATAACCAAACAAATTTATACTGTTTTATTAATTTTCTATATTAAAAACTATTTTTTAAATATTTAAAATTTAAAAATTCTAATTTATGATTTGTGAAAAGTCATTAAATGATAATATACTATGCTGGGAGGGGAATTGTTAGAAAAGAAAAAATATGCTCATAATGATATTTCTTAATAATTGTACGTATAATTTAAAATTTTTTAAACAAATGAAGTAAAATAAAATTGTCAAATTTAAAAATTCTAATTTATAATTTGTGAAAAGTCATTAAAGGGAAATTGTTAGAAAATAAAAATAAAAATAAAATAAAATAAATAATATTCATAATAATATTTCTTAATAATTGTACGTCTAATTTAAAATTTAAAAAAAAAATTTGTCACGTCCTTATTATCGATTAATAATAAGATTCCATATCTAAAACTAATAATAGTCTTTCTTATCTTAGTAGTGGTTGTGGGTTAATTATACATGTAATTGGATTTATACAAATAATGTAAATCAAAGATTTTGATTGAGATATCAATATAAGAAAATAGACGGTACATAAATAAACTACATAATTCTCTATTAAACTACATGATTACTCGTGTGACTGCGTGCTATTATTCTGTTTGGTGGGACGTTAGATGACCCTGAATCTTGGTGACTTTCGTATTTTGTTTGGAATCCATGCTTGCTCGTGATTGTTTTTTAACTTCTAGCCTGGGTCTTCTGTTACCTCAGCTGCGTCACTTACACTTTCTGGGTCGTCACTTGTATTAGACATTTGGGGCTATTGTTGACCTGGACTTATCTTCTTGAGGTGGCAGCTTTTTGTCTTTGTGTCTGAGTACCTTGTCGACCTTGGTCTTTTTTGTGGTGTGTGTTCGCTACATTTGAGTCACCGACCTCTGTCACTGGTTTGGTGACTGCTCGCTAGGGTTTTCTTTCCAGGTACTATCGACCGTGTTGTGTTGTTTTGTGGTATTCGTGAGGGGGTTGTGGTTTCACGGGATATTGTGGCACTGATTATCTTGCTCCTTTATGGTAACTTACCTGCAGTGGAGCTTATCCAATGGTCGGTATTACAACCTAGGGTTTGTCTCTGTCCAAGCAGGTTCACTTGTACCTGCACTGGTCGTTATACTTTGAAGGTTCTAGGGCATACTTTTGGATGCAGAAGTAACCCACTGGTGACTGTGGTATCTCGGGAGGCACAAGTGGTTTCTTGGCTTCCGGTGAGACTTGGTGACGGTGACTTGTATCAGGCTGCTCAAACTTGGGCTTGGCGGACAACGACCTAACTTGTAAGTATTGTCTACTGCCTTGGTTATTTCTTGATGTTTACGTTACCCCACTGTCTCAGCGGCTTCCCACATGGAGTTCGTCCTCTCCCAGAGAGGGCTTAGTACCAACTATGTAAATCAAGTGGGAATATACTCTCTTATTTTTGGTATTTGACCTTTTCCTTCGACTTCTATGGTCTTGGTCTGTGTAGCTTTTTTATCCCTGGAGATATTTTCGTCTGGCCTGTTTGTCTGAGCTCTCCCATTCCTGTGTTTGTCATTTTGTGGTATGGATTCCTCTAGGTTATGCCCTCCATTAGCCCACCAAGGGGGACAGTCACGACCTCCCCGTCATAAAGCTCGCAGGTGCTGACAGCCCTTGAGTCTAGACGCATATATGTTTTGGGTCGCGATGTAATGACGGATAGGGTTTCGAACCTTTGTCATAGGGCCCTTATCGGTCGTCTCGAATACTGCACCATGAATCGGGAAGAATGGGTATCCTAGGTGACCACGAACTAGAAACCTATCCTAAACTACATGCCCACGATCAGTCTTCTTGCAAATCAATGGTTGGTCATAGTATTTCTGGAAGATGTGGATGCTACCCGTATACTTAAACAACTCTGGACCATAGCCAACAGGTCTTTGGTCCTTAGTGGTTGGCATACAAATTTCGACCCCCTAAAAGAGAGGGTGGTAAAAAGGCATATGCTTTCCCTTCCCTTCCCCCTTTGGAACAGAGATATCCTGATCGGCATTGCCAACACTTTGGGCAGATTTGTATCCTTAGAAAAAGACTTTCACTTGATCTTTGATAAAAGAACTGCTAAAGTTCTGGTTGAGATCGACATTATAAAAGGATTACTGCCTAGAATTGACATTGATTGCAACAACTCGGTATATGTCCAAAGACTTGACTACCTGAATATGCCCTTCAGGTGTAGTTATTTCCATAATACTAGCCATCTGCGAAATAACTTCCCCTCACTTCTCCATGGTCAACCTTTCAACCCAGGCTTCGCGGACCTGCAGCTTTCACCTGGATCCCCTTTGATTGATTCTCCATCCCCCTCTAAGCACTTTCCTTTATCACCTACTGAACCTTTTCCACCTAGAGACTCCTCAGGCACTCTTACCCCTTCTGGTCCCTATGTATCCTCCTCACCTACACACTTTGGTGACCTTACTGAGGGGGAACTTGAGTATATACAAGACATTGAGAATATTTCCTTGGCTCAGTCAACTGCTAAACAGTCTCTGCCTAAGGTCATACCCTCCTCACTTCATCCTGTTTCTGGGACTTCCCTTGGGGTTTCTAGCACAGAGACTAACCCTCCTTTCACATTGGCAGACTTCCACCCTCTTCAAATTAACTCTCCCCCTATCAGGCTTGTCTCTCAAAGTAACTCTCCCCCCATGGAGAGTTGGCAGCCAAGAAGTCTGATAATGAATTCCAACAGTCTTTCTTTTCCAAAAGATTGACTGGAACATAGAGATTAAACAAAGCTATAGCAGTCTGACTTGGTATATGGAATAGCTCAGTAAATATCCAATATTGGGTAACAAACCAATTTTTAAGATGAAAATTGCCTTCACACCAAAGAGTAACAAGACCCCCGGAGGTGCCTCTAGCGCTGACTACCTTGCCAACACTCATTTTCCATTTTGAATTACTTAGGAGAAGAAGTGACTCCTCATCAATATTAGTCTCTTGGAGCAAGAGAATATCAGAGCTAACCATTCTCAATAAATCTTTGACTAATTAAGCTTTGATAGATTCCCCAATCCCCGACAATTCCAAGAGACGAACTGCATTACTTATTTAGGAGAGAGGGAGTTATTACTCCCTTTTGGGACATGTTCCTCTTGCGCCTACGCGTTGACATTTCGATAGTGGGTTGGCTTCCCTGCATCTTCAACCTCTCCGCCTCTTCTTCTCTAACATATTTTCGATATTTCCTACCATTTTTAGATGTTTGCTCAATAGAGTCTTCATCTGAAGAGCTTGAGCTGTCCACCGGTTTCTTCTTAGTAATTTATGCATACGAGGGTGAAGATTTAATACCATTTGGAGAGGTATTTTTTTGTAATTCACAATCTTTGGGAACATCATTGTAAACAGCCCCAGGCGTAACCATTAGACTTGGGTTTACTTCATCTTCAAATATCTACTCTTCTGCATCATGCATTTCACCTTCTTCTAAAATAACAGATTCATTGATTTCACCTTCTTCTAATATAGCCATTAGAGGAAATTTCAACTCAAAATGGGCCTTTTAACTCTAATTAAAATTCCATGTCATCATGTGTTAGCCAATGAAATTGATTTAAATTTGAAATATCGTATAGGTCTTAAACACTTTTTTAATATAAATTTAGGGATAGGTATCATAAAAAAAACTACTTTTTTTGTTTGTATTTTCAACATATATCCCCGTGTTTTTACTCAAATTTCGATCGGGAGAGCTCGTTTGATGCGGAATTAAATTCCGCATCCAACAAGTACCCACTCGGCATACTTTTGATGGACCCCGCTACCCCAAAAACAAGAAATACCTGGACATCATCATCATCATATTTTTTCAGGTATTTCTTGTTTTTGGGGTAGCGAAGTCTGTCAAAAGTATGCCGAGTGGGTACTCGTTGAATGAAGAATTTAATTCCGCATCCAACGAGCTCTCCCGATCGAAATTATAGTAAAAACACAGGGATATATGTCAAAAATACAAAAAAAAATAGTTTTTTCCTTTTCTTCCTCCAAAATTAATAAATATTATTTTATTATTTTAACTATTATTTTATTAATTTATAAAGGAGGCCCATTTTGAGTTGAAATTTCCTCTAATGAGATTCTTCAGCTAGAACAACAAATTTATTAGATTTATGTGCATTCCCATCAACGTGAACTCCATTCTTGGCTTTTCCATCTTTGCCATTCTTCTGGTTAGGAGGGCCTGATTTCTCAATTTGCGTCCACTGATTCTTTTCATTTTCTTGTTCATCTTTTGCTTTTTTCTTGCATTTTTGGGCAAAGTGTCTTTAACCATGACAAAAACGACATTTGAATGGAATTTGTTCATAATCTAACTCCTAGGTG
The DNA here is from genome assembly GCA_001517045.1 of Pseudotsuga menziesii. NCBI lineage: Eukaryota > Viridiplantae > Streptophyta > Pinopsida > Pinales > Pinaceae > Pseudotsuga > Pseudotsuga menziesii. Next base: position 52,763 of record LPNX010470823.1, read on the forward strand.
TGAGACCAATCTGCTACAGTTAGGTTAATTGCCCCAGGCAAACCTATTTTAAGGTCAAATTCAACACATATTCTTTCACAAGAATATTGATCTTTCCTTACTGCCCTATCAATGTATTTACCTAATTTATTTCCAATGGCTTCAAGGGAATTTGAACTCCAGCAATGCAGAGGAAGATGAGGGAGTCTAACCCAATCATGCACTGCTGAGGGAACATCTTGAGAAGGGTCGAAGTCTAGAGACCATTTGTTCAAATAAAGACCATGAGGGCCCATAAAGTATGGACCGTTTCGGAAAATGAGGTCTCGATCCACAGCAGGATCAAACACAAATACATAATACCCTCTTCCTACAAAGTGGCTTCTAATTCCTCCAGAAACTAAGGGTCTCCAATTTCTCTACACCCAGCCATCAATGTCTTTTGGAGATGGCCAGGGCCCTGTAAATTTCCCTATTAGCCCACGATCAAGAAGATTAAAATCCATTTGACAGGTTTGAACAGGAAGTTCTACTGATGGGATATCAACTTTCTTAACAAATTTCTGTGAGGGACCTCCCTTTCTCTTCCCACAAGAGACAATCAATTTCTTGAATGCATCCAGATCATGAGGGAGAGGCAGCGAAGGCTCCTTTCCTGAGTCCATAAGGCAGCCAACTCAGCAAGGATGAGACAACCCCAGCAAAAGAAATAACAAAACAAAAATGATACAAACCAGAAACTGCTGGGCACCTAAATGCCAATGCTTGCAGAAATCCAACACACTAGAGAGCCATGTAATCACACATCCCTACACCGAATCAAGAAGATATCCTCCCTAAGCACGAGAAAGCCAGGCTTCTGCCGACAGAAACATATCTTCAAAAGCAGAGAAGAGATTCAACACAGAAGAAACGGTGAGATTTCGCCTGCAATCCCAGGAAAATACAAGAAGAGCAAAAACAACACCAATCTTCAAGAAAGAAGAGCCAAATAAGCATCCACCAAGCCAAGATGAGAGCAAATCTTCTTGGAGGTCTTTTTTTTAGCAGAGTATCTTCAAATCTTGTAAGTTTACGCTACAGGAAATAATTCTTTGACCCAAATAGCATTGATTCCAATCTTAGAAGCCAAAAAAATCTGATCTCGATCATCCAATCAATAGAAGGACAACGACATGCAGCAAATCTTGTTCCTGCAAACTCAAAGTAGGTCCATAGAATCAACAGAATCCTGCAAAAAACCACGATCCTCCACCGAACAGCTTCAGGCAAACTCCAGGACGCGAGCAACAGTGAAGTCGAAGCCTCTCTGAGCAAGGGTGAATGCGAGCCAAAGAAAACCAGGACTGAAAATTTAAAAATCTTCTTGGAGCTCAATTGGGGAGGGAAATCATGAAGCAAGATCTATTCGACCTTTGACAAGTAGCTCTTCCCTTCGTTATCGAATTTTACTTTAACTTCAATTGCTGACATATTAACTTTTAAATGAACTATTAGATACAACTATTAGCTCAACTTCAACTCTAATCACGGTTATGTTGGATAACTATTAGCTTAAATATTGGATACAAATATTAGCTTAACTCCAATGATTCTACAAATGTTAGCTTAACTTCAAATCTAATCTCTTAAGGCTTAGTCTAAGTACATTTGGTATCTAGGAGTCTAGCTAATGTGCACTCGTGTAAGAGTTGAATTCCTAATAAAATCGTTCAAACTCCTAATAATCTCCTCCATCTCGTAGTTGGGCATCTAGCTAATGACACTGATATGATTTTATATCTTAGAATTTTAGGGTGGACTACCATCTATGATTTTTTATCAATGGACGATAATGAGACAAGTGTATTGTCCACATTGATTTTATGGCATCGTTCAAAATTCATAACAATTTCAAAAAAATAAAAAAAATATCTTACTTAATATCTGTTAAGTACACTTCGTGATAGTTGGAAAAATTAAACTTCAACTTCAACTTGGTAATTAAAACTCCAATCATGATGATGTACAACTATTTGATTATTAGATACAGCTATTAGATTAACTCCAATGATGATACAACTTTAGCTTAACTTCAACTCCAATCACTACTTTAATTTGAAATGCAATCACTCATATATTAACTTTTAAATTGACTATTAGATAGAACTATTAGTTTAACTTCTATGATTTTACAACTATTAGCTTAATTTCAACTCTAATGCTAGTTATAATCCGCGAGATGTAGAACAATTGGTGGCGGGGCATGGTTAAGACGCCCCCTAAGCTGAAAGGTCGTCGATTCTAATCCCGCCAGATACCAAAAAATCCAACCATGTTAAGGGTTGGTGAAGTCCAGGCCGGGTGCGATCCCTGGGTGATTTTGACGGCTTAGATGCCCTTGGTTCGTGGTTACTTAGCCAATGGCAACCCTGCTAGTTAGGGGGGTTCTACCACTTTGCCAACAAAAAAACTCTAATGGTACTTATATTAGATTGACTATTAGATAACTATTAATAATTCAAATATATACCTTTCAGTGTGTTCCAAACATATTAATCTTATTAATATGGTTGTTTCTAGTAGATTGTGATTTATAGACTTGAATTCAATGGATTTAATAATCAAATTCGTCGAAAAAGTGGGGCGATTTGGTTGATCTTTATCCTACGTGGTGGCGGAGGGATTGAAAGAAACAATTTCTAACAAATGGCATAAAGATAAATAGAACCTTGGTTTACCAACAACCGAGAACTTACGATACATTCAATACAGTCTAAGATAAAATTGCAGCTAGGGGTGGGAAAATTAATGTAGGCAATCTAATAGGCATTCCACCCATTATGCACATGACTATGTGTGTGGCTCATGTAACGACTTGCTTTGAAAATTGGCTCAAGTTGGTGCTTGAAACTCAAACCAATTACGAGTCTCAATTTGAGGAAAACATGGGTATTACGAGTCTCGAGTCTCAAAATAATCAACCCTCATCGCCATATTATCATATTGTTTTCATAATGATAATTGATTTCACAGTAGATATTCCAATTAATGTCTAACCATTACAATTGCAAATCTAATGCTATTTTAGTCATTTATTGTCTCTGCACTGTATTTATATTAATTAGAAATTGTGCTTGTTGGTTAAAGGATATTGAATGAAATAAAATGCACTCGATTAGCTCACAATCAAAGCCTGAGCATATCCCATAACATCCTATAAGTAAGAGAGCTCTGTGCAGCTTTAGTTTGATCCTTTTGAGTAGGGAAATGTAGCAAGGTCACGGTAGAAAATATCAGGATTGAAAATTATTTATAGGATTTAAATGGAAATTAAACCCTAGATAAAGTTTGCGTTAGGTTAGCAAGCTCATAGTATGAAGGGATTGAGGGGATTTCTGTCAATGATTGCATAGAGAGGTCCTAGGGTATGAACATAGGATCTAAAATGTATCACCCCAAACAAACATGACATGAAAAAATTAAATTTACATATAAATGAAGATATACATCTTAAATATTGTTAGAATTTTGATGGTTATACAAGATCTTAAAACATTTAGCATCATAATATCATAAGCAAAGGATCAATGAAAGAAAGGAAAGCATAACCACACAAAAGAACACAAAGATTTAACCTAGGAAACCCTCATGGGAGAGAAAACCCAACAAAACTTCCTTAATATAGAATTTGACCAAGTATAGTGTAAGACCCCAAGAACAAGAATAGAAGCTCCCTCTACATAATAGACTCTCTCTCTCTCTCTTGCACAATGCTTTAGTGAGAAGTGTGTACAAATGAGGGAGGTTCCTCATCTATTTTAACTCATTAGGTGAGTGACTTAATTACCTAACTAGGTCATCTAGGTTCTCTAATTGGGGTCGACCTACCTAGGAAGACTCAAAATAACATTTTTAAAATACTTTTGTGGGTATTATTGCCTTGGCTTACAACAAAGGTTTTACCTCATCACTTTTACATGTTCAATTACGTCAAGGACATCTCCGAAGGAGGAATAGAATAAAATTACAATAGAATATCTTTCGAAGTTACATTTCTTTCAACACTCCCTGTTAACAAGGAAGGTATTCCACATCATCAGCAACAACCACAACAACAATTGTACAACTTACTAGTGAATCTATATGCCATAGGAACTTTTGTAACAACAACATCATAAACATGATCTTCATCAAGGAACATAATCATCACAAAACATCATCGTTGTTGAACATCACCATCATAGAACATCATCATCGTCGAATATCATCATCACGAAACATCATCATCGTGTAACATCATCATCACGGATCATCATCATCATGGAACATCATCATCACATAACATCATCATTGTCGAACATCCTCATCACAGAGCTTCATCATCATCTGCAACATTAGTATGAGAATATTGGAACATCATCATCATCTGCAACATCAGTATGTGAATATTGGAACATCATCATCATCTGCAAATTTAGTATGCGAATACTAAAACATCATCATCATCAGTATGTGAATTTTGGAACATCATCATCATCTATAAAATCATCAGTATGTGAATACTGGAACATCAACAACATCATTAACATGTTAGTGCTAAAAACATCATCAGCAGCAACATCACAAAGTGTTTGGACCAAAACCACATCAACATTATCAGCACAAGGTGTTGGGACCACAACCACACCAACATCATCAACACAAGGTGTTGGGACCACAACCACATCACCATCACAGAGTGCTAGAACCACAACAACATCATCAGCATAGAATGTTGGAACCACAACCACATAATCAACATAGAGTGTTGGGACGACACCTACATTATCAGCATAGAGTGTTGGAATCATTTGAAGCAAAATCATGGAGGGAACTCTATTATAACCAATTGGCCTTGTTTGACTTACTAATCATTTTGGACGAAACAAGCCTAGATAGACATACCAATTTACCTAGAGACCAAACAAGCCTTGTCTGATTTACTAAGAATTTTGGGGAAAACAAGCCTATCCAGACATGCTAATATCCCTAGGATCAAACAGGCCTTGACAATTTTGATATACCAATACCAATGGGATCAACCAGGCCTTAACCAAATGACATACCGATCCTATACTTAGTTTCCACACCATTGCAACAAGAACCACATCCACATCCTCATCATCACTTCCTCTTTTGAGGGAGGTCATTTCGGACTACACCAAGCTTGTCTAGAAAGTATTCAAGCTTTACATGAGACAAAGGCTTAGTCAATACATCAGCCACTTTATTATTCTTCTCTTGTACATCTGCCACTTCATCAGACATTTACAACGTCATCATACATTTGCAACTACATCATTCTTCTCATGTACATCTACAACTGCATCCTTCTTCTCTTGTAGGTGATGCATACGATCCTTCCTACAAGTTAAATACAATTGCATGGTTAGAAACATTTCATAATCTTCAAGCATATTCATTACGACAAATTATTATGCATAAATATATATATATCATGAAGTCATGCAACTATTTCATCCTAATCTCGTATACGCATGGTAACTTTCTAGATGCCTTCCATCTCTACGAGGACATTATTACGAGCGTGCACTGCTCCCAACATGCCATCCAATAGGTTTCATTCTGGATAAGTAGGAATGGAATGTTGTACAACACCATAATACACTTACTTATCACATGCATATTAACATTAAACTGTTCATAAATGCAATCAGTCTAGCATGCATAGTACACTTCATAAATCTAGGAACATATCTATGTACACAAGTGGACAATATCATTTAAGCAACTAGATATATAGGAAATGACAATTCAAATACTTATCTTTGTTTGTTTGGTAGACTCCCTCTTGAACTTTGTCTCCCTGCATGAATTATTGGAGTCTCTAACAACATGCTCTACTCAATCGTCTAATTATGAGGACCTGTGCATATCTTGCTCATGATCGGAAATACTAGGAAAGTCTTGTTACACCATAGATCACATAGAACTGCGTATTGGTGATGAATTTGTGTCCTACAAATGCACCCTTCTTATCCAATGTTGAAATGGATAAGAGTCAACATGATCTTTGTCTTCATTAGTAGAATTCTCCTGGATCAAAGTACATATTCCTCATCACTCGAGGAATATTCCCTTACTTTCTTCTTAGTTGGTTCTTCATGAAGGAAGATTTTGCATCAATGATGTCATATAACAACCTCATTGACTCTAGTAGCTTCAAAGTCTTCTTCAGGTGCTTCATGCAACTTTGGTTGTCGCAATACACACAAGCTGTCATCAAACAATAATGCAAGTAGCTTCCAAAACCATATTTCCTCACAACTTGCTAAACCATTTGCTATATACTCTTCCTTAGTTGTACTCAAGTCTACGTTCATCTGCTTCTTTCTTAACCAAGAAATAATGGCATATTGAAGTAGAAACTTTAAGTGCCCTTCCTATTTGTAGCATTACCATCCCAATCAGAGTCAGTGATATCCTTGCTGGTAGATCCTCTGATCTATGGCATATCTGATACCATCCACAATCGTATCCTTAAGGTGTTGCAACCATGTGAACACGTCTTCTCTACACATTGTACTGACACAAAGCAAATATCTGGCCTCGTGTTCATCATCAATAAACCAATCATCTTCCTGTAGATTATGGCATCAACTGCCTTTGAATTAGGATTACATAACAACTTCAAGTTAGATTCCATCGGTGTAGCTATAGCCCAACATCTCAAACCTCGTCAAGGTTTTGACTACATATTTACCTTGTCTAAGGAAAATTTCATCTAGATTTTGCCATACCTTTAATCCCAAGAATCATGTCAAGATTATCGAACTCTGAGATCTATTATAGTCACTCCCTCTTAAGTGGAGCACCATACTCCCTCTACATCTTGTACTCTTTGCATTGGGACATTCTGCACTGGAGTGACACGTAGCCTCCTCTACTGCTAATCTTCTATGTATCCATCTTTGTCCTCTCTCAAGGTCGTTGTATATCAAAATCCTCCATCTTGAACTTTGTTGCAAGTTTCTCTAGCACCCATTTATGAGCTTCTCATACATTATAGGCTTCCATCTTCAACCTTGTATTAAAGGTTGAGATCTCCATTATTGTAGGTGATCCTCAAGATCCTCATGTAAATGTATATGATATATCATGGGTTCCTTTTGAGATGGTACAAAGCCTTCTACGCGTAGGTGGTTGTCTGTAGAGATTCCCAAATCCTCGAGTTTGTTCGATCTATCCTTCTACTTCGATTACACCAAATGTCTAGTGTAATATCCACCACTAAATAGTCATGTTTGATCACCATAATCGACTCCCTCTTTATGAGAGAATCATGAACCATTCTTTGTATCTCTTGATGCTGCCATCTACTATATGCTTGATCTTATAGATTTACTTGGAAGACATTACATCCTTCCCTTTAGGTATTGAAAGCATATTCAAACATGATCGACTAGTACTTCTCAATCATAACACCCCTCCATTCTTCCTTCTTGGGACATTCTTTTGCAAAGTGTCCTAACACAAGTGAAACATCTTAGTTATGAGAGGTCTTTATTTTGAAATATTTTTATTCTTGTGAGAATGTTCTTCCTCCTTGTTCTTTCTCTCCTTGGCATGAGTTGTTAGTGCTTGATTTCCATATTCATTCATCTCTTCTTCTTTTTCTATCTATCGAGCTTCTTCTTACATGTAATCCTCCGTAGGTGAGCTTCCTTATAGAACAAATCCCTTGAATGAAATATTCCCATGCACTTGGGAGACCATTCAATATTGTCATTTCTACTTCTTCTTCTTCGACATTGTCTCCAATGGCTTCTAGTTGCTCCTTGATCTGAGAGACCCTTGTGAAGTGGTATCGAATGCTTTCTAACATCTGCATCTTCACATCCTTGAGTTGAGTTCTCAAGGTCATCTTCCTATTTATGTTATTTCCTTCATACAAGATGGTCATTGTATCAAACATCTCCTTGGGATTCTTCATATGATATCAAATGGTATTTGATGGAGACAAAAATAATCCTCTTGGCTTTGACCAAGTTCTTCTTGTGCTTTTCTTTGTCTTCATATCCCTCTGTATCTACAACTTCTTCTTTCCAAGTCATGCTTTTTCAAGTATGAGAAGAAGTCTATACTTCCATGCTCAAAATTTCTTGGCTCCTTCAAGCTTGTCCTCAATATTGGTACTATTTGTCATTATGATAAAAATGAGAACCTCAAATGGAAATAGAGAGGATATAACTTACCAATGAGATTGGTTCAAATTTATACTTGCTTGAAATCTTTTCTGGAAGACTACTTCTGGTGGACCTATGGTTTGTCAGAGAAGCCCTGATTTTTCAACTGAGGTAACTTTCAGATCTGATTGAATAGAAATATGTCCCTCCTCAAGGCGAGTTGAGAAGCATACTCCTTTTCCAAAACTCGTGGACAAAATTGCAAAAAAAATGATTCCATACTTTTACCGATAGTAGAGTTAGGTAAAAATGTGAAAAATGACAAAATGACAATCTCTCTCCATAGAAATATGTTCCCTCTTAGGTTGAGTTGACTGGTCCTCCTTTTTCAATTGATTGGTGGAGGGAAGTGTCTGGAACATGAAACCCTAGTTTCTTCAATTTCTTCTATAGGATTTTCTTCATCTTGATCTTGATGTATCTCCAAAATTCCTGCTCCTAAAGGTTTGAAACTTTGTCCTGAGATATATTGATCTATATTATTTCTAACACGACAAGTTAGAGTATTATTGGATTCACCAAGTGGAACTTATGCTAATTTTACCAAGGTGACCTTTTTATGCACTGGTTTAGTATAATGAACTTTTACGGACTGCCACATGTCACTGTTTCAACTTTGGGGTCTGAAACTCACAAGACATAAACTAAAGTCCATTACCTATGTGAAAAATCTTGTAAAATATGATTTGGACCTTTCTATCCTGATATATAGCAATTCTCACTAGGTCACATGTTTAAAACTGAATTCTGGAAGAGGATGGAACCTTGATTCAGAGGGATCATATCTCCTAACGCACAACTAATCTAAGGCTAAAATTTGTACAAAAGGTACATCAAGATCTCAGTTTCATCCTATAAAAATTTTCAGCTCTTTATCGTTATCCAAACTTGAGTTACAATGAAAATTCCACGATGAATAGATTTTTGCTTCTATGGTTTTCAAGCATGAAACCCTAGTCTCCAGTAGTTGCGGTTGTAGGAATGTTTTAGCTTCATAAATACTTATTTCAGGGTGGATCTGATACCATGTTATAATTTTGATTGTTATACAAGATCTTAAAACATTTATTGCCATGACATTATAACCATAAGCAAAGGATCACTGAAATAAAGACATGCACAACCTCACAAATGAACACAAGGATTTATATGGGAAACCCTTGTGGGGGAGAAAACCCAGAAAAAATTCCTCAATATAGAATTCAACCAAGTCCAGTGTAACACCCCAAGAAAAATAATAAAGCTCTATTGACATAGTAGAATCTCTCTCTCTCTCTCTTACACAATACTTGAGTGAGAAGTGTGTACAAATGAGGGAGGTGCCTCACCTATTTATATTCATCAAGTGAGTGACTCAATTACCTAACCAAGTCGATTGGGTTCTCTAATTGGGGCCGACCTACCTAAGAAGACTCAAACGAACATTTATAAAATACTTTTGTGGGTACTATTGCCCCGACTTGCAACAAAGGTTTTACCTCATGACTTTTGCATGACCAATTAGATCAAGGACATCTTTGAATGGAGGAATAACATCTCCGAAGGAGGAATACAATAAAAGTACAATAGAATATCTTCTGAAGTTACATTTCTTTCAACAAATATTTAATTAGCTTTCACAAAATTATAGATTCTGCAACATTAACAACAATATAATTATATATTGAAGAGAGGCACATTCATGGAACATACCTGAACCAAAGCATTAAACTACAATTGTAACTTTGAATCCACCGAGATTCCCATTAGCAAAACTCCCATCAAATTGGTAGCAACTGCTCATGAAAACCACGCGGGAAATTTCTCTCCTCCCAACCAATCCCTCAATCATAGGCGAGAGCCCCTAAGTTCTCAATCAACAATACCAAGCCATCCAACAACATCCACATCCATAGAATACACACAAACTCCACCCTCCATCTCCTCTCAACCCCCCTACCAAATAAACCAGAAATGAAAAAACCCCTTCCTCACATTTAAGGTGCATTTAAGCTTTTCTAAGACCCCCCAAGGGAGGACACATGTCCACATGCAATATTTTCCCATGCAAAATTCCCTAAAATAGATAAATAGCCCATAATTATATATTTTGTTATTTTCTTTTTTAACACCTTATTAAACCCAAAACATGATTTATTAAGTTTAATTTTGTCTAATCATACATATTTATTCTTATGATTCCCTTACCTTTGTATTATTATATCCTACATGGTCTAATACTATTGTGGAGGGATATGACATACTCATGTGGCCATCATCGTTAAGTCCCGTTCCTTTACTATAGCTGTGGCATGCCCCTTAGAATTAATGCATTAAGTGACAAAGGGAATTGCACTCGTAAAATTGTTAGTGAACTCCTCTAATTACTTGATCGTACAATTAATATAAGACCACCCATCCAAATTTTCTTTAATTGTCCATTCCCATACGCAACTTGGAAAGTACCAGAACTAGATACAAAACACACACGAATATTGAACCTAACAATGTTAGTTAGGTCTCTAAATGAACCTTCTATCAGTCATTTCCTACATCCACCTTAGATTCCCTGCATTCTCATATATGTGTCACACGCTATGTGCCAGAGTCATCTAGAAATTTCAACCCAAAACTAAGTGAGATGATCGTGCTCCAAAAAAAATGAGGGGCAATGCCTTTCCAAGTGCTTAAGGTTTCAAGAGGGACATCGATTTGTGAAGAAGGAAGAAAATATTCCCAACATATTATGCCAATTAAACCCTCCTCCTCCATGATGATTGAAGAGAGGTATTAAGGCATAAGCACTCGAGGTATAACTATCTGTACCATGGAATGTGCATGCCAAGGGAGACATTTTTAGAGGGCAACAATATTCAATGCAAAGATCAAAGACAAAAACATGTTTTTCAAGGAGGGTAGTGATACAACAAAGATCTGAGCATTATTGTGAATCCTTGGCTTAGACAACCCAATCGTAGATAAGGATAGATAAAACTTGATAAAAAAAACCAAAGTTTCAACCTCATTAAATAATATAAATCTCTTTTCCCATGCAAAGTGATTACTAGGGGCCAAATATAACCCTCACCTACCATCCCTGAGCAAGCACATGACTATTTTCCTAATGTCGTCTCTAGATGGAAATAATGTTTAGACGTCTAACTAATTGAAGATATTGGTTGCAAATTCCTTTGAAAAAAAAGAAAATATACTAGAATGTTGCATTAGTCTTGAGAAATATTCAAGATTTTTTTTAAGAAAACCAAAAAACATATAGGAAATCTAACAACACAAATAAAGAATATAAATTACAGTGGATTGGGATACAATCTAATTTTACTAATTAACTGATACTTGATTTGATCTTTAAAAAATGTTTTACAAGGTTTGACACCAGTATCCACACTAAATGTAAATAGGATACTAGGCTAGTACTATGTTCATCGAGCTTGTTTATGATAATTTTTTAAGAATAAGAATAAACCATCTAAAAATTTTCCAAACTATTCAACATTCTTATTGGGCTTGGGATTCTATTAATGAGACTTTAGAGCACAAGAAATATACAAAATAAGAGATCTCTCCCCTTTTCCCGAGCATAGTGGACCCAATTTGAAGGACAAAAATTGTAGGGGTCGTACCCATTCTATATGGAAGAAGTTGATGGGAATAAATTATCCTCCTCACTTGTTTAACTCCTTCCAACCTCTGAAGCCTAGAACAATGAATACTACTCACATATTTATGAAGGTAAGAATAAAAGCTACAACTTAGGTTCATGTCATGGGGGTTCATGGTATAGTATGTTGAAATATAATTCCTTCTAGACATTAGGTTTATATCTTTATTATATCTCCTAGTGCTCTGTGAATTTATTCCATATGTTATTTAGGATTAATAGTGCATAGTCTAGTGTCCATGACCACATTTGTCCTTATTTGACCATCTTAGACTATGATAATGCCCACCATTCCTAATTTTTTCTTTGCTTTATTAGCTAAAGCAAATTTCTACTTTATTTTTCTTTTATGTAGCTTTTGTGAACTTTAAGCATATTTTCACTGCTTTTCACCAGTATTAGAATGAGCTAGTTGTGCTAGGATCATTTGGGCATGCTTGCCACTTTTTGCCTCAACCACCTTCCATACTTTTCTCCTAAAAGCCACTCACTGCTGATTTTTATGTCACTCATGACCTACCTTGCTTTAGTTAACCAATTGGTGGCCTCTAGCTATGATTTGGATGATGAAACATGTATAGATTGGGGAATTAGTAACATCTAATCCAAGCTAATTGTGAGGTATTTGATTTGCCTCTTTGGAATTCAATTTTCTCTCTTGAGATGTATTATTTATTGTAATCATATTAATGAATAATATGAAGATGGATTAAAAAAGGTGAGAAGGTTCTTAAAAGGCCCTTACCCTCCTACCTCGGGTGAGAGTTCAATTCCTCACCCTTGATTTATTCCCCTCACCAGATTTATAGGGTTTCATGTTTCAACCCTCACCCTCTCGATGGTCTTACCAGGCTCTTATTGTGGCTCCTTTCCTTGACCTCTCGATGGTAGGTCAAGCAGATTGGTAAACTTGTTCCTCACCCACAACAGGTGAGCTTCTTAATGCTCCTTGTCCTTATTACCTTGGGTCAGATGAGCCAACTTAATGTTTCCTAGGAGGGGTGTTTATATGCTTAGGGTTGTTTGGTTGAGCATTAAGGCACATCCTTCCTCGATGTGGTTTCACGACTCTGTTTCTAATTCTACTGTGTTTATATAATAAGGGATGTTCATTCTTTATATATGTAATAACACTATATTTGGTGTTCATCAAAGGAGCAAGAATATGAGTCGCTCTATGAAATAGAGGTGCGTTCAACTCTTCTTCCAATTGAGTTCTCTCTTTGATGTTTCTCCTCACTCTTTTTCTTCTTTATCCTGCTTCTTTGTTGTAATTCTTAGTGAAGTTATAATTTGATTCAAGATCCTATTGTGCAAATTCTAATATGGTATCAAAGCGCGTTCTACTTGAGCTTAGATTATTTCAATAGTGCACTAAAAGTAGTGTAGTTTCCATAGAAATCCTAGGGAAGTTGCATTGAATCCATTGGATTTATTCATTGAAGTCTACCCAAGTGTGAGGCACTCATGAATGTGCACATTGTCGAAACAAGGAGCTCATTAGAATCAATTAACTTCCAGATAGATCTTCATAGGGTTGTTTGCAGGTATTCTTAGTACAACAACTTCTTGGATTCAAAGTTGTTCTTGAATTTGAATAAAAAATTATGGCATCAATCTCAACAAATTATACAGTTCGAATTGGTGCAAGTATCCTTGTAGAGGCTCCTTCTTCCTCTGTTGCTTCACATGAATTAGATCTACATGAAGAGGACACTGGAGCTCCCATTGTTGATGAAGAACTTAGTGATCTCCATCACTCATTGTTCTTCAATCACTTTTCAATTTTTTATCTTGAGGATGATAATTCAGTTTTTCTTGATCACGTGCATACTTCACTGGATGATGGAGCACTATTTGATCAATTGGATATTTTGGTGTCTAGATCACAATCTGAAGATGTTGGTTGCACCCTCACTCTCACCGTCGCATTTCTTCCTATCTATTCCTCTATGATGATTGGTGCATTTCCTCAATGTTTCTTTGAAAATGGAGAATGTTATGCATTTTCCATTGTCTTGGTGCACTTAGGACTCTTGTTTCACCATTTGCTTGGAGCTGATCCTACTTCATTTGGATCTAAATTTTGATTTCTTGGTTCAAAGTTCTAGTTTCAAGATAATCAAGTCTCTTTTGGACCTAATCTTAGGAATTTCAAGTCTAAAGAGCACCTCCATTTGCTTGGAGACTATGCAAAGATCAAGCACATGATCCAGACATGGGAGAAACTATCTCTTGTGCGTGCAAACTATGTAGAGATCAAGCATATGATCCATACATGGGAGCAACATTCTCTTCTTCCCAAAAAGAATATTCCTCCAAACATCTAATCAAGTTCACACCTACTTGCAATTCATTTTAGTGTACCTCGTGTCCATTTTTTAGGGAAGATTTTCTCCATGTGGTTTTTACTTTTTCCTCTGTTATATGGATTAATAATGTAAGGGTGACAATAAGAATTTATTGTTGGGGTCCTTAATAATTCCCATGCTCACTACCATTTTTGCTTAAGGGGGGTTGTTGGAATATAATACCATCTAGGTATTAGATTTATATCTTTATTAGATCTCTTAGTGCTCAGTGAATTTATTCCAAATGTTATTCATTATTCTGTTTATCTTTGTTGTAATTCTTATTGAAATTATAATTTGATTCAAGATCCTACTATGCAAATTCTAATATAGTGTAGTTTGTAGACACTGAGGGGGGGGGGGGGGGAATCAGTGGGAAGTCTTTATTACTTTTTCCAACTTTTATAATCAACAACTTATTCAATATTATGCATTATCACATTATCATTATATCATCATCAGCATTGTTATCATCATCATATCATCGTCATCACATAGCAAGCATAGCACCACAGTACACAAGATTTTTACGTGGAAACCCAAGTCCTGGGGGGAAAACCACAGAAGCTTTTTTAATAATAGTTGTCCAGAAATAACTGGATGAAAAGAACAACTGTCTTATTATATAGACTTCAATTTTTCAGCTTCAACTGAAAGGAGGCTACGACCCCCTGTTTTACAGGCTGCGACCTGAAGGAAGCTATCACTCCCTAGTTTTCCGGCTTCTACCGGAAGGAGGCTACAACCTCCTTTCCTTGCCCCGTCCTGCCACCCTGATAATAAGATAGAAATAGCTGAGCCACAACTACACTGATCCTGCGGACCTGTTATTCAACACTTGTACTACACTGCACAATCTGTATCACACTGCACAACCTGTACCCTACTGCACAACCACTGCCACTACTAGCCACTGCTCATCAACCGATCGCTGTCCACTATATCACAATACTCATCAACATGTACAATCAACCTATACCAATCAATCTGTTTCTCACATCAACCAACTCAGTCAAACTGAGTCTGCTCACCAAAGCCTGTCCACCTGAATCAAACCAACTGCTCATACAACTTAGCCAATCTAAGTCAAACCAATTTCTCATAAGTCAACCTGTGCCAATCCAATCTCTGGATCTGCTGCAAATATTACTGCCACATACTGCTCATCATAAATGCTGCTCACAGTCAAGTCAACGTACAATTCCTGTTGCTGATCATCAATCTCTTCTCTTTATCAATACGGCTGGTCAATTTCTACTGCTCATTCTGCTCATCTACTACAGTACTAATCAGCAAGACATCAAACCATGTAGCATCGTATCATTGTCATCATAGAATGTAAGAGTGTATCATCACTTTACAGCATACATATCATCATACCAACGCATAATATTTTACTGTATACTGTATACACACTACTCGCATGCTCGTGTACATCATTGTTCACTTACTACACTGTTCACATACTGCTGTGTTTACTTGCAAACTTCATACACTGTGACTACTCTTGTACATACTCTATTGTACACATATTCTTGTACTCTACTTGTTCACATGCACATGTACACATCCCACTTCATATATCATTTACACACATAGTCCACACATTACTGCAAACATGCATGTGCTGCTGTACATATCATATCACACTAGTATACTCTCACATATTTCTTACGCAAGGACACATCACTGCTCACTCATCAGACTTGTACACAATTGTACATACTCTTCATGTCGCTATATATTTTACATAACTGTACATCAATTTTTGTCTTGATTGTGTATTTCAGTCTTCATCCTAGGGCAGTCATCATCATTCACATCATGCATACAGTATCACAATAATTATATACACAATATTAAACATACCTTGATTTGTTTGAATATACCTCATTCATTGGCTGAGTGCGTCACTTGAATTTCTTTGGCCAACCTTAGACTGTGACTGATGTAAACACATGACTTGCTCCAACCTCAATACTGCTAGCTCCTTCAGGGCTTGGGACTGTTGGCTGTCATAGTTTAAGGCTGCGATTGGCCTTTATACATGGTCTGCTGCCACCGTATCCTATTCTTTATCCGAATTTAGAGTTGTTGTTAGGCTATTTCCACCACTGAAATTCTGAGATGACTGTC
Source organism: Pseudotsuga menziesii (assembly GCA_001517045.1). Classification (NCBI taxonomy): domain Eukaryota; kingdom Viridiplantae; phylum Streptophyta; class Pinopsida; order Pinales; family Pinaceae; genus Pseudotsuga; species Pseudotsuga menziesii. The sequence goes on from LPNX010470823.1 coordinate 69,115, forward strand.
ATACCACAAAAGAAAAATGGCAATGCTGTAGCTGCCTGCAGACTTCCTTGATGCACAAATAGCTTCAGATCGCTTTAAATCAGCCACAAGGAATGTACATACAGAAATTGATGTTCAAATCAAATTAGCTGACCTTGATTGCTCGCATCCGAATGAAAATGTCCCAGCTCGGTCTCTGTCAAATTGATTAAGTGATTTACTGCAGCTCCATGAGCATTGTCAAGTCTGGCTACTCGCTGTTCCCTTACGGATAGTGCCACAACACATATTTGCAGAGCCCTGGTAACGCAATCTCTGTCTAAATTCTTCACCCACAAAGCTCCGATCAATGAAAACTCCCTATTCAAGCAGACTCGGTCTATATACTTCACCAAAATATATATCACTGTTAAGAACTCGGGTCTGTGCAAAGATAAATAAAAAACTCAGGACTTATTCTTCACTAAAAAAGAATCTGCTTGCTGCCACCGAGTTCTCTCTGTACTGTCCTCTTCAAAAATAAATAGTTCAGAGAAAACAGCAAATTACTGTTGTGTGAATACCGTCAAAAATACCGTTCTCTGAATACTGTCCACAAATTCAGTCTGCTCCACGACTCACAAACGCTGTTATATTTCCTTCGCTGACATTTCAATCCACATAAAATTTGTATTCGCTAAACTTGGAACCCGAGGGCAAACCAGAATCAAGCCCACGCAGACTCATTGATCAATCTTTTGTTTTTAGACAAAATGAATGTATTTTACATGGTTCTCCGCAATAAAAATAGAATAAAAATAAAATCAAAGTATCACTATGCAAGTTTTCAGGATGGGTGAAATATTAACGTGGAGGCTCACGTTAGTTGGTGGTCAAATATTGACGTGGGTGAAATATTTACGGGGCTGTTGACTTTTAAAAGAAGTCCCCCCTTTTTTGTTTTGTTTTTATTTTATTTTAAAAGAATTCTTTTAAGAAATATTTATTATTATATTCATACATCTTTTTAAGGATTTTTTTTTTAAAATAAATATTATTAATGTTTAATTTTAATATTAAAACATATCAACTCTTGTTTTTAAGAATTATTTTAATTTTTAAACTTATTTCATGTTAGGGCACCTTTGCACAAAATAGGGAAATATTAAATGTTTATAGGGAAAAATTTGGGTTTAGGGTTTTAGCAACTTTAGTTAGGTCAACGAAAATGCCACATACTCTATGACCACCAGGGTGTGGAGGTGCCTAGGCTTCTCCTAGGGTATCAGGACCTCTAAAACACGCAAATGACCACTGAAAGGGTCATTCGGACACTTCCAACTTCTTCAACCCACCAAGAACACATTCTAGGATAATAGGGCATGATAAGGGCTTTTGCCATTGTTCCAAGGGCTCCAAGGGCTTCAGACTTGGGCTTGGACACAGTCAAAAGGTCTCCTTTGACGCTGACACTTACTCAACCCACAGAGGTTCCTCAAGTGGCACCAAGACACATTAACACACACCTATTGGCATCAATGACAATTTAGTGTATGTGACAGCTTCAAGGCCAGATGTGATGCAAGCTGTTGGACAGGTTGCAAGATTTCAAGCAGCTCCGAAGGAAACTCATGTTATTGCAGTCAAAAGAATCTTCAGATATCTTAAAGGAACTATGGACTTTGGATTATGGTATTCAAAAGGAAATGAGTTGGACTTATTAGCTTACTCAGACGCGGATTGGGCAGGATGTGTGGATGACAGAAGAAGCACAAGCGGAGCAGCATTTTTCTTAGGAAACTGTTTGGTATCATGGTCTAGCAAAAAGCAATCCTCGGTATCCTTGTCAACAGCAGAAGCAGAATATATAGCAGCAGCAGCATGCTGTACTCAAATTCTTTGGATGAAGCAGAACCTGCAAGACCTACAAGTAACTTATGATGAGCCGATTCCAATTCTATGTGACAACACAAGTGCCATCAACATCTCCAAGAATCCGGTCATGCACTCCAAGACAAAGCACATCCCTATCAAATATCACTTTCTTCGTGAACAGGTCACATAAAAGCACATCAAGTTGGAATATATTGAGACAAAGGAGCAGATAGCAGATATATTCACCAAGCCACTTCCTAAAGGGACATTTGAGTACCTTCGAGAAAAATTGGGGATCATTTCTTCTTCCCACTAAATTGATTCTTCACATAGAAGTGCCTGGTGTTTGGGAGAGCATGTGCCTGGTGTTGGTGTTTGTGGTTACCTGTCATTGCTGATATCTGAAGGTGTCTTTTTGGAAGTTGGCTACCTGGGCACAAGAACAAGGCTGCAAAGAACAATCAAATCAAATCATGGTATCAAATCAAATCAGACTGTCACTCTTCTACCCACGCCATCTGTTGTTTAAAGAAGTCTGATAAAGATATGTCGCTGTGTGTGAAGCTGACCAAGAGAAGGGTATTTGCAGTATGCTACAGGCTGCCCTTTATTGAACTGCTGGTGCACTATTTTTAAGTGAACATCCTGTAAACAATAGTCAATTCCAGCCCTGTACAACTCCTATTTTGCTTGGAATAAAGCTGGGTATCTTAACACTTTATTGGTCAGCTATGTTACAGCATTGTTTACATGTTTTGTTCAAATGAGAGTAGCAGCAATATACACAAGGAAGAGTACACAGACAGATAAAGTCTTTAGGTGCATTAAGGGAACATCCTTTGTTGACCTAATCTTCCCATTGGGTGAGCCGTGGGGACCACTTAGTAAATCTACTTAGTTAGCGTTTTAACTCCTACTCACTCCACAAAATGGCTTCACAATATTTAGGATTAAGCAATGCCATATGCAAGAGCTACTCCAAGGGTGAAAAAGGTGGAGGAACCTATGGTGAAGCATGTTACTTGGGGGGTGAAAAAGGTGGAGAAATCTATGGTAAAGCAGGTTACTTGGGGGAAGACCTTCTCTACTCATGTATCTTCCAACTAACTACAATAGCACAATCCAATCCCACTTCATTTCTTTTAAAACCAAATAAGAATCCCCCTCCTATGATTTAAACAACTATTATAATTTTCGTAAGAGTAATAGAAAAATAATGCTATAATTATTTATAATTTAGTTATGTTACAAAACACAAATTTATGAAAATAGAAATAAAAGCTACAACTTAGGTTCATGTAGTGGGAGTTCGTGATATAAGTGCATGTGGTAGGAGTTCATGATATAAGATAAAATGCAAGTTCATGGTATAAGATAAAATAATTTTATTACTATTTAATTAATGACCATAAAAACTGGTCAAAGTTCATGGTATAAGATAAGATATTTGATTTATGTTCAATTAACGAACATAAAAATAGGTCAAAAAGATTGTTGAATACATAGGTCAAAAGGATGGTGGACTACAATTATGAGTACCAAATAGTTTCTTAATAAAGAAAAACAAATGTATGGAGTAAAGTAAAATAAAATAAAGCATAAAAACAAGATATATATGTAAAGTACAATAAAGTGGAAAAAAGGAGTTAGACTAAAGTATGGAGAACCATCAGAGCAACCGCAACAGCAAGCCCAAAATTCAGCAATAGAGTCGAGATGTGCAGGAGAAGAAGATCAAGGAACACCTAGATCTACTCATAAATTGCAGGAGAAGAAGATCAAGGAACACCTAGATCTACTCATAAATTGTTGGGAATGTGGCCATGATTTTGGGTTAGTTTTTTCATTCAGAATACAATTGTGACTTCATGCTTATTAGACAGACTAAATGTGGTTTGTGAGAGATTCACATGAAGAGGTATTTATTTGGGATTGTTAGTCTAATTGTTTAGACTTTTGCTTCATAACAATCATACCTATTACAGCAAAGAATTAGAATATAGAATATTACCAGGGCACATTTTTCTAAAAAAAATATATGCTTTAATAATGGTAATGATTAGTTTTTGATGATACAATGTTTAAATTTCGTAACTCTAATTATCTCTATAGACGTTTTTATTTGAGATTTAAGGTGGATTACGATTTATGCTTTTCATTTACTGACGAGGATAAGACAAGTGTTTATGGTAGTCCTTCAAAATTTGAAATAAACAATTATTAAAAAACCAATATAAAAAATAACTGGAAGCTAGCTGAAGTACCAATGCATGGATAACTCATAGCTGATGAATTGTGTTCTCTGTAGGCATGCCTGTTGTCCTCAAGGGGAATTGTCATTAGCTCCCTTGCTTCTGCCTTATTTTTTTATGGTTCTACTTGTATCAGTTGCTTGATGGAATTGTGGACTGATGATGTATAAGTTTGCGGACTGATGTTGTCCTTGAATTGAGATGGTCCTTTCAGTTCTGATCACCTGCATATGTAACACTTGAACCATTTTAATTAGAAGAATATGAGGAATAAAAAAACAAATCCAAACTGTCTTCCATTCCATAACTATCTCTTAACCATTTGATCCCTATAAACTAATGTTAAACTATGTGATCTTCCATTCCATAACTATCTCTTAACCATTTAATCCCTATAAACTATGTAAGTATGCTAATTACTCTTAATTTATAAGCCTAATTCGAAAAATCAAATACTTTAAGCATTCTTTATCAAATATTTCCTAAAATTCCTTCCTTTATTCTTTATGAAATGCTTCATATATTTCATAAAATTCTTTCCTTTAGCATCAAAATCCCACCAAATTTTGCCAAATTTCTTTTTTGCATTCTTTATCAAATACTTCATAAAATTCTTTCCTTTAGCATCAAAGCCCACCAAATTTTGCCCATAAAGAAATTTTGAGCAAATTATGCAGGAGGAAAGTGCCGATGGAGGTAGTTGATATGACTTAAAGGGTTTGCATCTCACGGATCTGATATGCCCATGGAAAGTTTGCAATGCTGCCCAGGATTTTGCTCAGGGAGAATTTGCATATGAAAATTATTTAAGAAACTGTGAAGAAGAACAAGCCATTTAGATTCACAGAAAACAAAATTATAGAGAAACAATTCATTGTTGTTAATGGTTAAATTTTACTGTACAAATCACAGCCCATATCCCGAAGCCAATACATGCGACCAGAGGGATACCGGGCCTTCAGTTCGAAAGGAAGACCATGCCAGGAAGGCCAACCTTTAATGCATTCAATGCATTATACAGAAAACAAATTCACTGCAGCTTTACCACAAAAAGCTTCATAAATTTACCAAATCCCTGCAACAGGTTTTGAAAAGGGAATGACTTCAATTCTTCCCCTCGTCGTCCACCTTCGCGGAGCCGTGGCGCAGCAAGCCCCGGCCGACCTTACGCCTCTCGAACCCGACACCTCCAAGGGTTTTGGAGGCAGCATTGTTTATGGGGTTGGCATCAACATAGAGAGCAGAGGACATTTCAATCTGGTTAATACGAACAGCCCCGATGAGCCTCTCGGGCAGCTCTTCCTCCGCCTGAGACTCCACCAAGAACGCCAAGTCCACCGAGACGGAGGTGACGTAACCGAGCGTGAGGTGAATTATAGCACTTGCGAGAGCCGAGGAGCCGATGTCGACATCGATCTCTAAATAATTGTCCCCTCTGTGATAACGGCAGGTCAGGGCCTTGCCCAGGAGGCACGCTGCGTGGTTTCCCACGGTGGTCCGCACAATCCAGGGGCCCTTCACGATCCGATTCAGGAGCTTGAATCTACTGTTTCGAAAGGCGTCGTCCCCGTGCACGAAGCGGTAGAACAGAGAGCTCGGTGGGATTGGATCCTCCGTCGCGTAGTAGAACACCGCGCTGTGCTGCTGCTCTCGCCCGGGTACCTGTAGGTTCACAGCGAACACGAAAGCCTTGAGCGCCTTGGCCTTGCCCTGAGCACGGAGGAGGGCGGCCATGGCGCGGTTGTCCGGACGGGCGAGGACGTGGTCGAGCCTGGCCGAGGAGCGGAGCCATTCCATGCCCAGAGGCTTCATCATCGATTCCCCGGACGGGACCTTCTGCTTCTTGCTGAAATAGTTGGCGCCGCGGACTGAGAACACGTTGCCCAGCGGCGGTGACCATCCATTGACGCCTGTGTCTGGATTCACTTGTCGGAGTGGCCCTGACTTCCGGACTTGCTCCTTCCAGTCTTCTTGAACATCCCTACCCGTGGACATGGCTCTAAAAACAGATCTCCGGTTCGAGTCTTGCTATTGAATGAATGAACAACCCAATGGATCGTCTCCGGTTCGAGTCTTGCTATTCATTGAATGAACAATCCAATGGATCTCTGTTTTATAGAGTGGAGTTACAGGAAATGGATCGTTGGAAGCAAGTGCGATGACAAGAAACGCATAGAAGGACAGTGCGCGCCTCGCTTTTTCCCCTTGGAATTCTTCCTTGTTTTTGTAATAGGTTGACAGAGAAAAAGCTGTGTCTCTCGCTGGCCACGCCATGAATGCCCACACATGCATGCATTTCTTCCGAACTGGCAGCGGCAATTAAGATTCCCATCATTATTGTATGGTCGAATCTTTCGAGCTGCTTTTTTGTTTTCTATTAGTCGCTGAGATTAGTTGTCTTTTGTGTAAACAATATTTGACTGGAGAAATTAAAGTGGATAATTTATTTATTATACCTACCGAAAGCGGATTTTTTTTATATTTTTGTTTTAGAGGTAAACTATTTGAATTCTTAAATAAATGAAAAATATATATATATTTTGTAAATTTTAATTTTAAGCTTCGAATAATCACAATTTTAATTATTAAAATAATGCTATTTTTTCAAAATTTAATTTGAAGCTTGGAATAATCACAACTTTTAATTATTAAAATAAAGTTATTTTTCAAATTTTTAATTTAAAGCTTGGAATAATCATAACTTTTACTTATTCAAATAAAGTTATTTTTCAAATTTATATTTATGATTGGAATCATCATAACTTTTAATTATTAAATAAAGTAATTATTTGTTACTCTATTCAACAAATATGCCATATGACTTGATTCTGACTTTTTATTTTTATTTGTTATATGTCCTTAGTAAATAGTTGGAAGTTAAAATTAATTTATAATTATAAAAAGCAAAAAAATTGGCATCTCAACTTTCCACAAGGTTTACCTATACAATTTATTCATTGTCATCCAAATCTTTGATAGATCCCATTGAAAGGAGTGACAAACATGTGGATGATTCCGAGCCGTGGCAAACCCAAGAATCATATTGAAGTGCATTTGAGAATCTTAGTCTTGCTTTTCGTATTTTGCTTCCATCTCATTTGACCTCTTTTATGCCTTTCCATATGGGTATTCAAATATTGAATGGATTTCTTTACCTTTTCTATTTGGTTGTTCATTTGAAGGAGAATTATTTGTATTTCTTTGTTTTCACTACCTTTGCTATGCTACACCGTCAGACAAAAGGATGAGTCACAGTGACACTACAAATTCAATCACCAAGATTATAATTTGAATTGAGGTTGAGAGAATTGATAGAATTGCACCAAGTTCTTTGTCCCTCTGGCTTGTAGAGAGAAACCTTAACGTGCAGTTCCTAGTCCCTCTGGCTTGTAGAGAGAAACCTTAACTTACAAAAATGCTGATAAGTATATATCCTCCTAATTGACTTATTGAAGGAGTTATTCCAAGACACATTTTCCACATGAAAGGATAATAACAGACCTTCACCAGTTCCAAGGTTGGGAGTAAATACACAACTTAGAGGGTGTGCGGATGGACTTGCTTGAAGCCGCACTAGGCCTCTTCTCCTTGGAATCCCTTGAGAAAGTCACTTAAATATCCTTCTCAATGAACAATTAGAAATTACAAGCCTTCCTTGCTAGAATAATGAACCAGCTTTAGGGGTGATCCTCCATATGCATCATTCATAAATCTCCATCGGGTGAATGTACAACAAACAGGAAAGGGAGCAAAGGACTCTAACTCCTCCCTCGTGCTATCCATTAATAAGGAGAATACTCACCATCATCAACTCTCAATTGTCGCCCCAAGTGTTTAATCCATGCACCGATCCATAAACTATAGGCTCATAACTTGACAATCTCACCAGCATGAATCTCTCTCAAAAAATAATTAAATGCTTTCTTTGCAATAAAAAATAGGATAAGATCATACCTCTTTGTTCTATGATTTGTGTTTAGACCTTTATATATGCTAAGAGGAAAGCAATGAAAAAAATTATGTTATTCTCTACTCATAAACATACACTACAGACAAAACTGCATGCCATTATCTTCATTCATTCTTTTAGATGGAACATTTGTAGATTAGCCAATCAGTTAATGAAAACCACAATAAACTAATTTACCATAAAAAAAACATTTATATTCATTCTCAACCAATTTAATATGACCAATAAACATTCTAGTCCTCTTCCAAAGATTTAATATGCACCCGATAGCAAAAGGAATGTGTCCAACACTAATTAAAAACACCCAACATCTACGAAAATGCTTAACCATTTATAAATTGACCCCAACATATTTAAATTTTCCAAGCACTATTTAAATTCACCTATGAGGATTTAAAACTTTCCTAGCTTGATTTAAATTCTCCCCTGCAAGTAGATAAATTCCTCCAAAGATGTAATCCACTCCCACAGAGAAGGGATTCACTGGAGGAATTAATAGTTAATGGCCGAAAGAATCATCATCACAACATTCCTACAGATTTGACACAAAGATTATCCTAGAAACCCAATGGGAAAACTAGCATTGTATGGGATTTTATTGCTCATAAGCTAAATACAAAGGGGTGAGTTATACATATAATTGATGTATTGCTACTTGCTAGAAAATACAAAATTGCAAATGACCATGGCCCAAATACATCTTCAATGTTCATGGAAAAGATCCCTGAGTCCTTTGTCCACCAATCATCAAGAAATCTACCATATTTGGTCTCTCATTGTTACTATTGATCTTTGTCTTCTTTCTCCTCTTGTCTTTTGTTAAGAAGCAGCTGGGTTTCCACATAAGTCCTGCAAAGTGTGCATTTATAACTCTAGATTCGTCCAAAGAAGTCTCTATGGGCGTCACGGACCTTGAGAAAGTGTACATGTCGAGATGGAAGGCTTGATTTTGACACGATTGCGAATTTTTTTTGGTTTTTGCAGTGATACTTACCGGTACTACATAGCTTGATAGAAGAATTGACTGTACAGAAGGAAATTTGATGGATTCCTCGGATCCTTACACCCTTCAACTATGTTTATTGGAGGGAAAATATGCAGGTCTCCTTGCATAAGCTTGGCCTATTTAGGATGAATACGGGTAGAGAGACAGAAACTCATCATCCTACTGAGAAAAATAAGTTCTTGGATCAGTTGGATGAAGCATTTGGATTCCTTTGCACTCACATCTCCACGGATCTCCTCTTTCACCTTGAGGGATTGAAGACTCCTAAAGAAGCTTGGAAGAAGCTTGAATTCTTATTTGGTAAACAAGATGAGCTTTGAGGGAACATATTGGAGAATGAGCTAATTGCATTGCAGCCCAGTAATTTCAAAACTATCCAGCAATTTTTCACAAAATTCACGTCTCTAGCATTACAGTATAAGCAATGTGGAATAGAGAGGAAGGATGAGTAGTTTATTCTCTCTATGCTCAACAAAATTGGTTCTGAGTACTTTGTCTTCATCTCTACCTTCCATTCCGAAAGATCTTCCATCCCCAATTGGAAGATGCCTTCACTAGATGGCTTTGTCGAGTCTTTATTACAAGAGCAAGATAAGTTGGTCCAAATGGGAGTTCTCCAAACTTCCAAGAACCAAGATCTTCTGATGTCGGACTCAACCGATGCACAATCTAAAGGGAAGCACAAGAGAAGGATCCTAAATTCCCCGATTCAAAGCCAAAAGAGAATCAGAAGTCTTCCGAATGAGCCTTGGGTTCCAAGAAGAAGAAAAGTTTGAAAATACTCTGAGTGTCCTTATTGTATGAGAGGCTTTCATCCTGAAATACAGTGCATGAAGAAGCAGATCGACTAACTGTCAGCACTCCTTAAACATAACAATATTTCTTTTCCACAAAGAGTAAATAATTCTGACGCTGGAAAACCGACAAAAGATCATTAGAGGTGCCATGCCTTGAAGGCTAGCCTCACTCGGTCGAAAGCTTACTTGATGGATTCTGGAGCATCCAACCACATGGTTTCCTCCAAGGAATCCTTCACCACTCTCAATATCTAGGAAGGCCTACTATTCATAAGGGTGATGATTGTTATATCCCAGCACCAGGAAGAGGTTCCATTAAAATCCAGCATGGTGAGTTCAATACTTTTCTCTATGTTCCTTCTCTTGCAACAAATTTGTTGTATATATATTAGATGACTCATACTGACTCACCAAAGCAAGTTGTATTTGGCCCTGACTAAGTAGAGATCACAAAATATCAACTAGGAAGACTATAGAGAAAGGAATCGTAGACCATGCCTTTAGAGCATATGCATTCTCTCATTTCATGCCATACTCAGATCCAGTGCAACCAGAGCTTCTATTTGAAGCATATAAAGGTATCAAAACTCCTTTACTTCTTATTGCATATACATATTTATTGTCTAACATTTCATATTCAGATTCAGATGAAGATGAATACCAACATGATTTTGATATTGAGTTTACACCTCAAAGAGATCTAGATCTAGATCCAACATCCACTTCATATCAACAACCTAAATGGGCTCAACAACTCATTAAGGAAGTTGGGGATGGTGCTGGGGATCCAGATGATAAGAGAAGAACTAGGCCCCACCATCAGAAAGAGTATGTTGCACTGTCCCACATAGGTCCACTTCTCCCTGAGAGGTGCTTCATGATGATTGGGTCATATCCTCAAACATTCAAGGAAGCTTTCCATGATCCAAGATGGAAGGGAGCTATGGATGAGGAATTTGATTCGCCACATGACAATAAAAATTAGGAACTTGTCTCCTTACCTCCAGAGAGGAAACTTGTTCAGTGCAAATGGGTATACAAGACCAAGATATCCTTTGATGGAACCACAACCAAGTACAAGGATTGGTTGGTGGCCAAAGGATACTCACAGGTTCAAGGATTGGACTATAATGAGACATTCGCTCTAGTAGCAAGAATGGATTCTATTAGGCTTGTCTTGGCAGTTGTAGCTTCAAAGAGATGGGAGGTACATCACATGGATGTGAAAAGTGCCTTCCTCCATGGTGACTTGAAGGAAGAGATTTACATGAAACAACTTGAGGGGTACACCGAGGATCCTTCCTTGGTTTGCAAACTAAGGAAGTCACTCTATGGGATCAAACAATCCCCAAGGGAATGGTATTCCAAAATGGATGCCTTCCTCATGTCACAAAATTTTGAAACATGCAAATTAGATTGCAATGTTTACTGCATAAGAAAGAGGGATCCTTGCTATTGATTGTGATGTATGTGGATGACTTGATCATAACTAGTAGCTATGCTGCTGGATCGAGAAGCATCAAGTCATCTCTGAACAAAGCATTCACTATGACTGATCTAGAACTGTTAAGACAATTCTTTGGTCTCGAAGTAAGTCAAAATACTTCAGGAATCATGATCTCATAGTCCAGATACTCGTTAGACATGCTCAAAAGATTCCACCTGGAATATTTCAAGGAAGGCCTTTTCCCTTTCTATATGGCATCAAGCTAGAGGAAGGTGGCTCTACACCATCCGTAGATAATACTCTTTACATAAAGCTCATTGGGATCCTTCTATATCTCACACATTCGAGACCAGACATATCCTATGTTGTGAGTGTTACTACGAGGTACATGCAGGAGCCCCATGAGATGCATTGGAAGGAAACAAAGCATATCTTGCACTATGTGCATGGAACTAGAGATTATGGGATTCATTATGCAACTGGTGCAAAACTTGATCTCATAGGCTTCACAGATTTAGAATGGCAAGGAGATGGGAATGATAGAAAATCCACTTTAGGATTTGTGTTTATGATTGGATCTGGACCAATTTGTTGGTCCAGCAAGAAGCAAACAACACTTGCACTCTCTTCAGCAGAAGCAAAGTATAGGGGAGCTGTGAATGCAACTATTCAGGCAGTTTGGATGCAAGGCATCTTGATAGAATTTAAGATTCACACTTCACCTTCAGTGAAAATTTATTGTGACAACTAGAGCATTATAAAAAATTCCAATGATCCAGTTCATAAGCAGAGGATGAAGCACATTGAGGTTCACATGCATTATATTCGGGAACTAGTGCATGACAAAACCATCACACTGCATTATTGTCCTACAGAGGATCATATTGCAGACATATTCACCAAGTCATTCACAAAATGGATATTTGTCTTTCTTAGATATCCTTTAGGTGTAAAGGCTTGATTCATAGTTCCCGTTCCAACTTATTTTGAGAGCAGGGGGGGTTTCACATGAGGTTTTCCCCTATTTCCTCAGTTTATTAAGCATATTTTTAATTCTTTTAGATTGTAATGGGTGAATTTTGTCCTTGTTTCTAGGGCCCACATTTGTCCAAGTTAGGATTAAGGGGAGTGTTAGGATTTATAATCCTCCCTTGTCCATATATAGTTTATTAAATCATTTGCCTAACTTAGGAGTCAATTTCTATAGTTTGGTGCTACCATGATTTTGGTGCCACTGGTGCCACTAGTGTGCCCCATTGGTGCCATTAGTGTGCCACTTGGGTGCCACCGGTTCCAATCCCTACAGTTTAGGAGCCACTTTGAGTGCCACCACCAACCTTCTTCAGCTGGTTGTAGTTGGTAGGTAGTTATGCTAAGTTATGCTCCAATTACACTCAATTAGATTTCCTCCAGTTCAGTTAGCGCAAGTATTGCATGGCTGCATGGGGGTAGCACCTTTTATCACCTACCTCATCAGTTTAATTGGTTTAACTGATTGAGACACTGAATTAGACATCTAGAGTTAGACTAGTGAGCTCTGATAATGGTTTAAACACTTCTAGTTAGCCAGACAATTAGGATTGAGTTGGTAGATTCAAATATTATCCACATGATTCAAATTCTCCTTTATGTAACATCATTGTAAACTGTTGGGATTAATGAACATTAGTGTTGTAATTTACTAAGCAATACTTATCCGTTTCTTGTGAATTTTGTCTTGTTTAGTGTGGCAATTTTCATTCCATTCAACTGCACAATTGTACAATTCAATTGCACTCATTTCGTGTAGATCATTGGAACAATAATTTAAACAATTGAGGCGCATCTTTCTCAATTGCAAATTGTGCCACCCTTTGTATGGAAAAAAAAATAGGTCTTCAATAGGTTTCTAGAGAAAAATATGTTTGGATTAGCTTTCCCTCCTGTTTGTTTGGATCTTGCTCGAGTTCTGCAACTATGGGGATCCTCTATCATTCAATTTCCATTATCATCTCATACCCCCATTATCCTCTTTGTCATATAAATAAAATGCTTAGCCATGGGTGAGGGGAGTAGGGATTGATAGCAAGTAGATGCTGAAGAAATTTTTTTAGGGTCCTAGACTATTGATGCCCATTCTTCCAAGACTAGTGTGACAATTTGGAACAAGAGGAATCCATCAGAAGGGATCTACAACACCAATGATATGGTTGGAGTTCTTTCTCCTAATTATAATACAATGATGCATTTATTTTCCCATATCTTATTGTTAATATCATTTATAGTGAATTTCCTTGGTCATTTACTTACATTAGTCAAGTTGTTTCTAGTACAATTCACTTTGTATTTGTTTGCGGTGAATATTCTACAGGTTCTTCATTCACAAAGTTGGATTGTCATAGCTCAAGGACAGTGAGGACAAACATCCTTAAAGAGGTAAGTATCCCCTTCTATATCCCTCATAAATACTTGATTAATTTAGGAAAAGACATGTATGCATTGTCTTGTTTTGTTATAGATTCAATCTATTTGAACTAGCGAGGTCCACTTGTGTCTGCACTCGTAGACTCATCCACTAACAAAATTGGCAACTCTGATGGGGACACACTCCCTAGGTATTCCTTTCTTTGCTTTGGGGTTCTCTTAGTCCTCATCACTTGTTTTTGTCTTTCTTGTTGAATTTTGGTCTTGTTGAGTCATTGGGTGATCCAAATGAACTATGACACCTTAATTCCATTTAGATCCTTTGAGTTTAGGGCTCCTTTTCCTTTAATTTTTTGAAAAGAAATTCTTTGTTGTCATCGACACACTCTTTCATCATACATAGAGAGCCATCAACACATCTAGACATTTCCTACACTCACGTCGACCTTGATAGATGCGCTATGTTGCACAACATACAATGTTTCTTGCTCAACGAGTTTCCTAAAAGAAGCGACTGTGTCAACCTAAACACGTGTTTTTACCTAAAACTCGGCCCCAAATATACCTAAAACAACAAAAAGCAGTAATTCAACAAAAGAAACGAAATGGAGGGTGAGAACAACTACTTGGAGTCGACAAAACAAAAATACGCTCCCTAGAATGCCCGAAATTTCCATCACAAGACACTACCACAAATGGGGTTTTCACCCTCTTTGGTGAAAAGAGTAAGAATGCAATGGTAAATGAGTCCCTTTCACCGCCTTTTATTGAGTAGAAGGATAATATTTTATTATTTTACCTTATATTTTTTATTACTTTTTACCATTTTTCATTTAAAAATCCCTTTATTTATTAATTTTTATGGTTTCTCACACTTGTTTCTGAGATTACACATCAAACACAATAAGTCATGGTCCAAGCTATTTTCATGCATTTGGGGAATTTTTGATACCATTATCATGCTCATAAAACATTAGTTAAAAGGTATCGAGCTTACTTTTTATTTTTCGTGCTTTAGTGTAAATATGAAAAATGATTTAGAGCACTTTTGATGTTGTTCTTGTGCTCGTTAAAACTTTAGAAAAATAGTGTCGCGTTTACTATTTGTTTCCCCATACTCGTCAATCAATGTAACAACACAAGTGGTCTTGCTTTCTTTCACGCATGATAAACTATTTAAGCTTTATACTTGTTATTGGAGGAGCGTATTTCTGGTGATTGTTTACCCCTTTTTTGGGCCCGGTGGACTAGTTATGAAAAAGGAATACCTTAGTAGTCACCGACTAAGTTGTCACTAACTAAGTCATCAATGACTAATTTTTCGGGCCTTGAGGACTAAAATTCCGAAAAATTTTAGTTGGAGTCTTCTTTAGTTTTTTCAGACTCTAAATGTGAAAAATTGTTGAGTTTACCTTCTTTGGACTCGTAAAGCTTAAACATTGAAGGACCCTTTCGGGATTGAACCCTTTCTTTCTTAGTTTTGTAAAACATGCGAGATTGGACTCGTCTGAAGGAAGAGTTATATCAAGCATCTTTTATCCTCCTCAAGCTCGTTAATAAGCAAATAGGTACTCATCAATCATGATAGGAGTAAGGGAAGGGAAATGCGTCTGAATCTGCATTTATGGAAGCCTATCACCCCCCTTGAACATGGAACCTATTTCTCTTTCATTCAAACCGTTGTGTAATTAGCTTGTATTTGGGTCGTCTAAGTCTATGAGTCTCTTTACTACTTTGGGTCATATGAAGAATTTTTCGTTCATGTCTTATTATTTCTTGGTCTCCATCTCATGGAGTCAATGCTTCTAGGTTATGTGTCATGCCGTAAAATTTTCAATGGAATTCCTCCATTTGAGTCAAACTTTACAGTTATCAATCCCTCTATCATGTCGGCATGCCTTGAAACAATCTCTTAGTACCAATTATCCATACACCTATATTGGTTTTGTGTCAAGGATGTGGGACACATCATGGACCTCCTTCGAGGAATCTATCCCTGTCGACACTAGCAGATCATCTAGGGGTTATATTTAGAGACTAATTAGTACCTCGAATCCTGCATTCCTCAATGATAGGTTTTCTCACTTTTGACATTAGATTTACGTCATTGACCTATGATTGGATGATTCTGTGGGTTCTCGACTTCAACTCATCTATTCACATTTGTCGGAATGTACTATGATACCTTGGGAATAATTGGCATCATTAATAATTTCCCTCGCACTTGTTAATAGTTAACATCATTGACTGGTAATCAAGTGGTTCCTACCATGTTCGAATGCAACTTATTTATTCACATGGTTAAAATCGTATCAGTTTCAAAATTGGTTTGAAGACCCTGGGATACCTTTTACTGCATATCTTACCGAGGATGTGATGGAGATTGTTTGACTAACCTCCTACATGGACATCATGTGTATACTCTGTGACATAGATCCACATTGTATTGATCGATGGCTATGTTATGTTTGTTTCATAGATCCATTGTGCATGGTCTGGTGGCTATGCTTTACATCTTACTTCAGTGATATGGATCCATGTTTGTATCTTCAGTGGCCATATCCACATCCAGAATTTGCATGGATCTATATTGTATTGGTCAGCAACCATGCTTTGAGTCATTGAGATGTCTAGTTCAAATATGTTAAAGTTTGTATTGCAAAGTCCTTGATTTTTTTTTCAGTTCTCTAAATGATGGTTCCTTGATTTGGTAGTCACATCAAAGTACACCTATCACTTCTCTCTACTTTCGTACTTTAGGGGGGAATTTGTTACATGGAATTTTGGTAAGTCTCATGAAACTTGTAACCTGACATTGTAACAATCATTGAAGAGATTATCATAGAGGATGAGCCTAATTGATTTCATTTCCCTGCAAATTAGCCTATCTTGCAACCGCAACATGATTTGTTCTCCTAGCAACCTGCATATCAACCTAATCGATGCATTGTTTCTCATTGAAACATGCATTGATGGCCTGTCTTTCCTGTACAACTAACCACATCTCCCTATCAAGACACATCTTGCTCCATTGCAAATCATGACACCCTTTGTATGGACATACAATTAGGTCTTCTAGAGGTTTCTAGAGTGAAATCTATTTGGATTAGCTTTCCCTCCTATTTGCTTGGATCTTTCTTGAGTTCCACAATGATGGGGATCCTCTTTCATCCTCTTTCCATTATCCTCTCATCTTCCCCTTATCCTCTTTGTCCTACAAATGAAGTTATTAGCGATGGGTGGGGGGAGGAGGAATTGATAGCAAGTAATGTTGGAGAAATTTTGCTAGGGTTTCTAGAGTATTGATTCCCATTCTTCCAAGACTAGTATGACAAGTTGGAACAAGAAGAATCGATTGGAAGGGATGTGCAACACCAAGACTATGGTTGTAATTCTTTCAGCTATTTATAATCCAATGATGCATTTCCTTTCCCATATATGATTGTTAATACCATTTATAGTGAATTTCCTTGGTCATTTACTTATATTAGTCAAGTTGTTTCTAACACAATCCACTTTGTCTTTGTTTGTGGTGAATCTTCTACAAGGTCTTCATTGACAGAGTTGTATTGCCGTAACTTAGGGACAATGAGTACAAACTTCATTCAAGAGGTAAGTCTTACCTTCTTTTTCCCTCATCAATACTTGATTAATATAGGAAAAGGTGTGTATTCATTGTCCTGTTTTGTTTTATGTTCAACATATTTGACTTAGGGAGGTCCACCTGTTTCCACAATCGTAGACTCATCTGCTAACAAAATTGGTGACTCCACTAGGGACACGTTCCTTAGATCTTCCTTTCTTGGACTTGGGGTTCTCTTAGACCTTATCACTTGTTTTTGTATTTCTTTTTGAATTTGATTCTTATTGAGTCACTAGGTGATCCAAATAAACTATGACACCTTAAGCTCATTAGATCCTTCAAGTTCATGGCTCCATTTCCTTTAATTTTTTGAAAAAAACTTCTTTGTTGTCATCAACGCTCTCTACACTCATATATAGAACAACATCGATGCACCTAGGTGTTGCCTTCACTCGCATCGACCTTGATAGACATGTTGTTTTTTCACAATAGAGTACGTCGCCTACTCAATGCATTTCCCAAAAGCGGCGGATGCGTTGACATGAGAACACATTTTTACCTAAAATCAACTCCAAATCTACCTAAAATAACAAGAAAATGTTATTAGAAAGCAATAACAATAAACAATAGACAAGATGAAAATATTAAAACACATTACAAGAGAGACACACATATAACATGGTTCACCGAAGATGGGTTATGTCCATAAATAATATGACAGTCCTTTATTATTATACCATCCAAAAAAATGAAGGTATACAACCTGCAACAAACCTGTTTCACTTCCTCTTCACTCTCTCACAATCTCTCTCACACAATCACAGAGATTGTTTTAAAATGCTACAATACAATACCCAATAGTATTACAATGCTTTCCTTTTATAGGGGAATTACGATGGAAAAATACCATGGTCCAATAAATTCCCCCCTAACACCCCCTACTGGGATTAGTGTACAGTAAAACTGGGGTACAAACACGACTGGGAATTTTACATCTCTGAATCTGGAATATCAGTCTCCACAACCAAAAAAAAATAACAGTAATTCAACCCAAGAAATGAAATGGATGGTGAGAATAGTTACCTAGATCTAACGAAATGATAATACACTCCCTGGAATGCCCAAAATCTCCAACACAAGATACTACCACAAATGGGATTTTTACCCTCTTTGGTGGAAAGAGTAGAATGTAATGGAAAATGAGTTGCTTTCACCACCTTTTATTGAGTTAAAGGAGAATATTTTATTATTTTACCTTATAAAATTTTATTACTTTTTACCATTTTTAATTGAAAAATCCCCTTATTTATTAATCTCTATGGTTTCTCACACTTATTTTTGATATTACTAGTCAAACAAAACAATGAAGTCATGGTCTAAGATATTTTCACTTTTTTGGGGAATTTTTGGTACCACTATCATGCCTGTAAAACATTAGTAAAAAGGTATCAAGATTGGTTTTTCTTTTTCATGCTCTAGTGTAAACATGAAAACACTTATGAGCACTTTTTATGTTGTTCTCGTTCTTGTTAAAAATTTAGAAAAAGAGCATCAAGTTTACTATTTGTTGTCCCATACTCATAAATCAATGGAACAACACGAGTGAACTTTCTTTCCTTCATGCTCGATAACCTCTTTAAGCTTTATACTTGTTATCGAAGGAGCATCTGTATGGTGATAGTTTACCCATTTTTCGGGCCTCGCAGACTAATTATGAAAAATAAATATCTTCGTTGACACTCAATAAGAGAATTCTCCTAGATATTATTTTATACTTTTTTGGTCCTTGGGGACTAAACTTACAAAAAAAGTTCACCTTGGAGTCTTCTTTAGTTTTTTAGTTTTTTTAAGACTCTCTACAAAAAAAGTTCACCATGCACATCTTATTCGAGTCTTTGGAACATGTTATGATACCATATAATCCATAAACTATAGAGTCATAGCTTGAAACTCTCACCAACACATATCTCTATGAAAAAATAATTAAATGCTTTATTTAAAATAAAAAAATAGGATGGGATCATACATCTTTGTTCTATGAATTGTCTTTAGACCTCTATCCATGCTAAGAGGAACAAGGCAAAAAACTATGTTGCTCTCTACTCATAAACATACATTAAAGACAAAAATTCCTGGCATTCTCTTCGTTCATTCTTTTAGATGGAACATTTCCCACATATGGTTGTAGCTCAACTAATCAGTTAATGGAAACCACAGTCAATTATTTTACCATGAAAAATGTTTTTATTCATTCTCAAGCAATTGAAATGACCAATAAACATTTTATTCCTCTTTTAGAAACTTAATATGCACATGATAGAAAAATTAATGTGTTTGGCATTGATTGAAAACACCCAACAGCTACAAAAAATCCCAAGCATCTATAAATTTTCCCCAACATATTAAATTCACCCAACACTATTAAATTCACTTATGAGGAATTAAAATTTTCCAAGGTTGATTTAAATTTTCCCCACCAAGCAGCTAAATTCATACAACAATGTATTTTTTCCGCACAAAGAAGGGATTCACTAAAGGAATTAATGGGTAATAGACCAAAGACTCGTCAACACAACATTCATACACATTTGACACAAAGATTATCCTATAAAGCTAATGGGAAAGCCAACATTGTATGGGGATTTAATTGCTCAGAATATAAATACTACGAGTTGACTATACACAAAATCAATGTACGATTAGTTACTAGAAAATACCAAATTGCAAATGGCCATGGATCATAGACACCTTTTTTTGTGTGGATAGGTTCCTTGATTCCTTTGTCCACCAATCTTCAAGTGTTTTTCCATCTTTGAGCTCCCATTGTTGCTACTGATCTCTAGGTTCTTTCTCCTTTTCTCTTGAACCCAAGAATGATTAATGTTTTTCTCTCTCCCAGGCTCCAATTTTTATTTAGTTGTTCCTTGGAAGGTGAACCATCACAATGGTTTTTCTTCAACTTCCAAGGAGAAATTGGACTTTTCTCACTTTTCCAAAAATAATTATTTTCTAACAAAGTATTACAAAAGAGTTTTTTTTTAATGAGGATATATTTTGCATCATCCAATTCTAGAAAAATGAAGAGAGATGTTATTTTTATCGATGAAGTTGTAGTTCATATGCTAGGGGATCCACTTCGTAATAGGGTGGGGTCCTTTTTTTTTAAACAAGACCCCCTTGTCCAGGTACACAATTGAATTTGCTTGTTCATATGCAATTTGCTTGTGGTTTCACTTCATATGATAGAGCTTGACTTCATTAATCCCATCCATATTATGTTTGATTCTTTGGGGAAATTTTCCCTCCTTATTCATCCTTTTGTGCATTTGTTGTATAACAAATAGAGAATCCCCCATGATGGATTCTTTCTTGATTTGAAGGTCGTGCACTAGAGTCAATCTAAGATAAAGAACACACAATCCCGCTTGGTTATTTGTGGTGATTCCAAGTCTCAAAGAGAATATTACTTTTGTATTTCTCTTAAGGCTAATGAAACCCCTCCCACTCCTTTCACCCATATTTATTTATTCTTATTAATAAAACAATTTGAATCTATTATATTAATGTGATGTAATGTGGTTGTTAAGTTTAAATACAAAATCTCATCCTAAGACATTGAAACTCTAAGATAGTTTAGATATATAAAATACATATAAAAAATTGTAGGTGCAACCTACTTAGATTAGTTTATGCCAAACACAATTATAGGAATAAATTAACTCAAATTGATAAACCTCGAATTGCTTGTTAAGACCATGCAGTTGCACTGTCACATGGAATTTTTGTTAGTCTCATGAAACCTGTAACTTGACATTGTCACAATCCCTGAAGATATTGTCATAGTGGGTGAAAATTGATTTACTTTCCTTGCAAATTCGCCTATCTTACAACCTCAACGCGTGTTTCTGTCCTAGCAACCTGCATCTCAACCTACTTGACACATTATGTCCCATTGAAATATGCGTCGATGGCATGTATTACATCTATAACAGATTGTGTTTCCTTATTGAGATGAATCTTTCTCCATTGTAAATCGCGCCACCCTTTGTACAAAAAAAACTAGGTCTTCAATAGGTTTCTAGAGCAAAATTTGTTTGGATTAACTTTCCATCTTATTTGCTTGGATCTTGATTGAGTTACAGAACCATGGGGATAATCTCTCATCCTCTTTCCATTATCCCCTCATCTCCCCCTTATCCTCTTCGTCCTATAAATGAATCTTTTAGCCATGGGTGAGGGGAGGAGGAAGTGATAGCAAGTAGATGCTGGAGAATTTTTTCCAGGGTGCTAGTATGACAAGTTGGAAGAAGAGGAATCCATCAGAAGGGATCTAGAACACCAACACTATGGTTGTAATTATTTCTTCTATTTATAATACAAGGATGCATTCCATTTCCCATATATGATTGTTAATATCATTTATAGTGAATTTCCTTTTTCATTTACTTAGATTACTCAAGTTGTTTCTAGTACAATCCACTTTTTCTTTGTTTGTGGTGAAGCTTCTAAAGGTTCTTCATTCATGGAGTTGGAGTTACACAGCTCAAGGATAGTGAGAACAAACCTCGTTCAAGAGGTGAGTATTCCCTTCTTTGTCCCTCATCAATACTTGATTAATCTAGGAAAATATGTGTATCCATTATTTTGTTTTGTTTTAGAAGTTCAAGCTGTTTGAACTAGGGAGGTCCACTTGTGTATGCACTCGTAGAATCATCTGCTAACAATATTGGTGACTCTACTAGGGACACACTCCCTTGATATTCCTTTCTTTACCTTGGGTTTATCTTATAACTTATCACTTTTTTTGTATTACTTGTTGAATTTTGGTCTTCCTGAGTCACCGGGTGATCTAGATAAACTTTGAAACCTTAATTCCATTTAGATCCTTTGATTTCAGGGCTCCTATTCCTTTTATTTTTTGAAAAAAACTTCTCTATTGTCATCAAAGCACTCTACCCTCACACATATAGCACCACCAACACACCTTATTGGTGTCTTTTCCAATGAACCATGTCTAGACTTCCCTCTCTATCCAACAAAGCCCAAGATATTGACTTGACAGAGCGTAAACCCATCAGCAACACACGCTAAGGTGTCGTCTCACCCTATATATCTTATTGGGACTGCAATAACCAAATTTATGTAGTTAAAGGAAGGGGATTTATTCATGATAACATTAAGACATAGCTTGACCAAAATGTAAGAATGTATTATCAATGGCACATACATACAAGAAAGCATATTGATTTATCGACACATTCACAACATAAACATATACATATTAAATCATATTCCCTATCATTATTATCGTCATTCTACAACATGAAATCAATATAAGTGCAACAAACACATAATTACTTACACGTGCATGTTACTTAGATATCAAATATACAGAGGTTTAACGTAGAAACCCATATGGGAAAAACCACAAAGTGCTCTTCATCTGACATGAGTAATATTGCAATGATTTGGTTTGTGCACACATCTTGCAAACTTCTCTTAGAATATTCTTTAGAATGTATGGGTTTTCTCTATCTTTCTCATGCTCTCATGCTTTCTTTTCTTCTCTTAGTCTACCTCTTCATCGATCTCCTTAATATTTAGTGATCGTACGCACACAGCTTGGATCGATCCTATATATCTCTTACAAGTCTTGTTTCAACTGTCAACTAGTTCTCAACTAACAATCGATAGGTTTTTCTAACTATCCCAAATCCCATTACATTTAATAAATGTGCTAATGGACTAGATTACATTCATGCCCATTCCCAAAGATAGAATGTTAGTTTAAGTTAAATATTTGTTACATTTATTGTTTTATCAAAACATGTTGAATGCTTGGATTCGACTTACTCTTCTCCTTTTCCGTCGCGGCCCTGCTTGCCTTGCGAAGGGATTCTTCACTTTTCAGACCAAAATTGGTACATATTTTCCTAGGGAAAACAAACCCCCAACACTCACTTTTCACTCGTCTTGAGCCACTTCATCCAGAGGTTTCTGTCGCACCAACTTTACTCTGAAACTCGCAAAAAATATTCATTACTGTTTA
The DNA here is from genome assembly GCA_001517045.1 of Pseudotsuga menziesii. Lineage (NCBI taxonomy): Eukaryota > Viridiplantae > Streptophyta > Pinopsida > Pinales > Pinaceae > Pseudotsuga > Pseudotsuga menziesii. The sequence goes on from LPNX010470823.1 coordinate 92,455, forward strand.
TTTCTCTTTGCACATATTATTTTTCCTTCTACATTTCTTCAACGAGTTCGAAACTGATGTGTTCTAAAGTTTCGAATCTTGTCACTCCCATCACCTGTCGCACCCCCTCATAGACCATGTGGATGGTTCTTGTAACTTGGTCTACTTCATCCTGGAGTTTTGTGACTTGTTCTGTTCGTATTTGTTGTTGTGCGTTCAATTTAGAAACTTGCTGATATAATGTTTTGAAGTCAGCAACCTTGCTCATCTTCTCAATCGGTGACAATTTATTCAACTCATTTATTAACCCATTCAAATTATCTTTTGCAGTATAGAGTTTCTTTATAGCTTAATCCAACTTCGCATCATCCATTAGGGATTCCCATGACTGAGAAACTTGCGCATATGCTTTGGCACAAAGTGCCTCGACCGAATATAATAGTTTGAACATTTTTCCTTTACTTCCTTCTGTCGGGATTCCAGTACCTCATGTGGTGTATTGGTAGTCATCGTTGTTTTCAACTCTGTAATTTCTTGGTAGAGGTTGATAGTGTTAGTGCTAGAAATTGTTCTTAGACTACCACAAGAACAAGTTAACACAATCTCAAAAATAAAACTAAGTCAAATAGGTTTTTGTAGTTCTTGGTCTGAAAGTTTATAAACAAGAAGGTGATAAATGTAAACAAGCTAATACCAAAACTAAGTCATGAACAAGTTGAAAATTTGGGGATTAAACACATCTAAATAAACCATGAACATCACACATGTAATACTGATTTCATCCACAAACTACAAGCATTTTCATGAATAAGACTTTAAACAAGAAATGAAATTGTAGTTTGAGTAACCAAATAGATTATAAATGAAAAGAACATAAGGGAAAAAAAGGCATATCAGTATATATATAATCAATCATAGTCTTCAACTTACATAAGAGTTCTCAGTGCTAGCTTGACAAACATTAGCTCCAAAAGCCTCTCCTTGAATTAATTTTTTCGAACCCTACGACCATCTGATTTCCTACTTTTATCCTTCTTTCATAAAAAATAGTTACATAACTAACTAACTAACTTTTAGGTTAAGCTTCGAAACTGATACTAAGATAATTGTATTTTCAAAATAAACTATTAGCTATTACAAAAATAAACCACATGACACCTTTCAGTAGTAATATTTATAGGTTTTTGGATGCTTCAGCCAGTAATGCAATTCCTTCTAAGGCATGTGACTGCCTTCTAGTTCTCTGCTGCTCTGCTTCCAGATCTTCAATCTTCTTCGACAGTCTCTCATTCTGCTGGGTCAAATATTTAATTTTTTGGTTCAATTCCCCAAACTGGCTTTGAGTCTGATTCTTTCTCCTTAAAGCTTCTTTTGAAATAGTAATTAACTCCTGGTAATGTGTGTTTATGTCATCAAGATCCTCCCTTAGCCTTCTGTTAGTCATGACTTATCCCTCATTTGTTTCATTCATAAAATTGATTTGATATTTGCATTGCTTCACTGTTTTTTGTATATTTTAGATTTCAAAATCTATGCGCTGTCCCTCTTTTGCTGTAGAAGTCTTGTCCAATAGCCATGGGATATTAATTTTCCTAAAAATTAGATCATCATATTCTTCGTCTTTGTCTACTTCTTCTACATGAAATTCTAGAGACCTATCTCTTTCAGGACTGAAAATTTTTGGCTGTTCTGCAACCTTCTCTTTTCCTGGTGATGACTCTAGAGTCACTAAATGTTCCTTTCTACTATGAACCTGCTTAGAATCCACGCCTTCTTCTTCTTCGAAGTATTCTTGAGATGAAGAGCCTTCAATTACAGTAACCTTCTCTTTAGCTAACTTTGGATTTAAAATCTTTTTCATGTTAAGTTTTAATTTGTTTTTAGCTCTTGTTTTAGGTCTCCATCTTGTTTTTGGTCCTCCTAGCATTACAAATGATTTTCCTTGATACTTAACAGCTGAGATTTGTACAATCTACCCTTTTAATTCTGCTATAACTGACTCTTCTTTAGACTTTTCATGTGAACTCTGTAGATTGTCATATTTCAGCTTATCTAGAATAGGAAACTCCATTATATCTTCTTGTATACCTGTGAAACTTTGATTCTGTTCCAAATAACTCCTGCCTTCTTTTTGTTTTATATCAACTCTATGGCACTCTTCTATATTCTTTGAAAACTGCTCTTGATTTTCATTGAGTGCTCCTCTGATCTCTTCATACATAGACTCTTCCAATTTCTGAACTGAACCTTCTTCTTGAATACTGTCTTTTTCTAGCTCATCAACTATTTCTCTCTTTAACCTATTTACAAGGCAATGTTTTTTGTTCATCTGCCTCTTTTTGGGTTGATCTTCTTGTTGAGTATGAATACCTGGCCAAAACAAAAAGTTTTCCCAGGTTTTACCCTTTTCCTGAAGGACTGTGTTAACAATCAAATTTATAAGTCCATGATGAAAGATATATTTCCGAGTGTGGTATTTATGCCCTTTTACTCTATCTGACATTTTTTGCAGGCTTTTCAAAAAGAGAAAGGGTAAATTCATTTTGGACTCTTCATTTAAATGTTGGAGGAATCTGATATGATATTTGAAGACTAAGGAAAATCTTCCCTCACAAGTGATGTAACTCTGTAGAATTCTGATGGCCTCTCTCCACTCAGGATTAAAATTGTGTAACTGTACACCCTTGCCCCAATCTAGGGTTTCGACCTCAGGCAATAAGAACTCTTTTGGATTGAAAGTGAAGGGTATTTTCTTGAAACAAACTTATTTATCACTTGTTATGCCTGTGGCTTCTTCAATTAACTCTTTGGTGAGTTCAATTTTGAGGGTGTAAAATGAAACAGTGTTCTTATCAAAACCCTGAGCAAATCTATATGATAATTCTAGGTTAAAGCCATTGATTCTCTCAAATAAATCAAACCAGCGAGCCCTTTGAAAAATCACTTCACAATCAGGAAAAATTTCTGCCCAACTTGTATCCATGGGTTCAACTTTGTTTGTTTTACCACTCTTCTTCATTTCTGCTGTGTAGCCCTAAAGTATGAATTTCTTTTTAGAAAAGTTCAAAAATATTTCGAAAATGATTCTCTGCAACAATGAAACTAGCAACCTAGTAAATTCGTGACAAACAAATTCATGATTTTTTCAATTTCCCCTACAAAACCAACACTTTGTCAATGTAAGCCACAATTCTGTTAATGATTTCTCTACCTGGTCGTACATCTATCATGATGATGAAAAAAACTGCTGAATATGTGTTATCATGTCTTCATATGTATCCAACAAACTTCCACAGATTTCTCTTCAATGGCCATGACTACCCACTTTCTCCTTCAATAATTTTATCAAATTAAAAATTGACAGGTGACACCACGATCCTCAATAATCCTTGCAACTTCTCGTTCACCTGTCGTAATAATTACTGAGTTCTAAACACGTATCATTCCATCCTCATAGTTGTTAAACGACTCCCTCTGCTTTCGATTACACAACATCATGATTATTTGCCATAATTTCACAAATACGAGATTCTTGTAGCGCTGCCGTTCTTTGACCTTCACTCTTGTGCTATGGGAATCGTCTTTTGCATATTTTTTAACCAATGCTTAAAAAGGAGGGTTAGTCATAAAGCATAAGACTTGAAATAAATTATATAATAAGCTTTTTAAGACCTTAAAGATACATATATTACTAATAAGCCCAAAGAAAACCTTAAAACCTATACAAATGAAATAAATCATCAAAATCATTTAAAGCCTAAAATCAAAATAAAATGTATTTATTACTAAAAATTCTCAAAAAAAACTTAAGTTGTAAAATCATAGTAAATCAAAGTTTGAAAATTAGGACAAAAGAACAAAGAAACTAAGAACAAGATCTAGTTATAACATCTGGCTCTTGCTGCAGGATGAAGTCCTCCTTGTGAGGCTTCAAGAACCTGTATATCAGTGCCTTCTGCCATCTAATTGCACCTATATGTTACTCTGCAAAATTTCCATTGGGCTATGGAGTCTTTATTCAATCTTTCACACATCGGTATATACAATGAATAAAAAATCTCTTACCTTCAGTAGCTGTAAAAGTGCTTGAGGAATCGTCCATTCACTGGATTGGACAATTCTTCACCTTCCATAGTCTGCAATATGAAGGTATTGTTCTCCAAAAGTTTTGAAATTATGAAAGGAACAAACCACAAATTATCAAATTTACCATGCTTACCTTTTTGTTCCTTTCTGGTATCCCACCTTAGTACCATATCTCCACAAGAAAAATGCGTTTTCTTTTATCTTCCTGTCAAACCTTTCCTTAATATTCTTTCTGTATATTTGAGCTTTTTATTCTACATCTTCATGTTCCTATTGTAATTCAATCAATGAAAAAATTATCCTTTGAATGTCATTAGGTTCCTCCAGACTATCTTGAAAGAATTTCATTATTGGAATACCTAATTGAACCAGAAACACAGCATCAGTTCCATACACTAACCAAAAAGGAGAAGAACCAATTTCTTTTTTAGTAGTTATCCTGTCTGCCCAAAGTGCATATTTCAACATTGAATCCCATGACATCTTATTCTGACTTAACAGTTTTCTGATGCTCTGAATAATATTCTTATTAGTTGATTCTACCAACCCATTTCCCTGAGGGTAATAAGGTGTTGAATGCTTCAAGACAATCTCATTTTGTTCACAAAATGCAACCATAGCTTTAGATTTAAAGGACTTAGCATTTTCAGTCAGTAACTTCGTAGGGCACTCAAATCTGCTTAAAATATTTTCTTGACTCAAAATTGATTATCACCTTATCAGTTGCATTCCTTGTGGGAATGGCCTCCACCCATTTTGTGAAAATATCAGTGGCTGTCAGTATCCATCTATGTTGTCCAGAAGAAGCAGGGTTTATTTCACCTATAAAGTCTAAGCCCCACTACTGAAAAGGAGCATTAACTGGAATGGGGTTCAATGGTAAAGACACAAGATTTTGTTTACAAGCAAACTTTTGACATTGAACACAAGCTCTAACCTACTGATATACATCAGAAAACAGAGAAGGCCAATAGTATCCTGACCTCAAGATTTTATAAGTAGTAGCCTTCCAGTACTTATGACCTCCACAAGAACCCTCATGTGATTTTGAAATAACTCCCCCAATCTCTGGCCTATCCAAACATTTGAGCAATACCCCTCCTGGATCCTTCCAAAGTAACTGCCGATCTATTAAACAGTATTTAGTAGATTTTAATTTCAATGACCTGAATGCTTTTTTGTCTAGATGTACAGGACACTGCAAATACAATAAGAAATGAACAATGTCAGCTTACCATATAATTTTGCATACTGGTCCATAATATTTTCCTTATCTTGCTCAGCTTGCAATTCTTCTTGTATAGGCTGTTTTTCCATCAGATGAAGACCAAGAGCTTCACAGTTTGAATCAACCAATAAATTTGCTAAACCCTATCCTTCCACAAGCTTAGTAGGCTTGATCTCTACATCATACTCCATAATCCTTACAATCCATTTTCCTCACTTCCCTTCACTATCAGGCTGAGTTAAAATATCTTTAATGGCAACATTAGGAACATAAGCAGTGACCTTTGAATGCAGAACATAGATTCTAAAAAATTTCAATGCCTTTACCAATGAATAATCTTGCTTTTACAAGGTACTGTACTTCAAGTCTGAATCCTTTAGTGTCTTACTAAATAAAGCAATAGGATGCTCCAGTCCATCTGCATTTTTCTGTAACTAAACAATAGCTATTGTATCCTGTGATGCAAAAGAAAAAGTCAGAAAATATTTCAAAAAATCTAGGTTCACCAACACTGGTGCTTCTATAAGAGCCTATTTTATTTTCTCAAATGAATTCCTAGCCTCTGCTGTCTACTTCACTTCTTGATCTTTCTTCAACATAGTTGTTATCTGCTTAATAGTTTCAACAAAATTTGGTATAAACCATCGCAAACAATTATTTTTTCCAATAAAAGACTGAACATCCTTCTTACTTCTAGGCAAACTGATTTTTAAAATGGCTTTAAATCTCTCAGGATCTATCCTTATCCCATATGCTGAAACCAAATGTCCTAGTAGCTTACCCTCATGCACAACAAAACAAGACTTTTTTGGATTTAGTGACAGTCCATATTTCTTGCATTTTAAAAAGGTTTGTTTGAGGTGCTTTAGATGTTCTTCATCATATTGTGAAAACACTGTAATGTCATCCAAATAAATCACAACAAACTTTTCCTTCTCCCCAACAAAGGCTATATCCATAGCTCTTTGAAAGGTGGCACCAACATTCATAAAACCGAATGGCATTTTTTCATACATGAAAGTACCCCAAGGGGTAGTGAAGGATATCTTCTCTTTGTCATCTGGATGCATTGCAATCTGGTTATAACCCGAAAATCCATCCACCATTGAAATTCTTTGAGAACCTACCACCTTTTGCAAGATTTGCTCAATTTTTGGTAAATGATAATTGTCTTTCAGTGAAGATCTATTCAAATTATGGAAGTCTACACACAACTGTATCTCTCCATTCTTTTTCCTGACTGGAACTAGGTTTGCTACCCATGATGAGTATCTAATAGGAACAATGATTTTTGCATCTAATAATTTTTTAACCTCATTCTCTATGATAGGAAATAATGCAGGATTAATTCTTCTTAATTTCTATCTGAAAGGTTTTACATTTGGATTCAAGGGCACTTTATGCTGAATAATATTGGTGTCATAAATTTTTAAATCTTCGTATGACCAAGCAAAAATTTCAACATATTCTTTCAACAATTTTGTGTACCTGTTCCTTTGCTTCATTGAAAGTGATTTCGAAATTTTCACTATTCTGGGTTGCTCTTTTGTTCCAATATTACAGTCCATAACATTCTCTTCTGAAGACTGCATGGCTAGTTTCAATGGAGTATCATCTTTTGAAAAATCCTTTCAAGGGGAACTAAACCCTTAAGAACAAAATTACCCTTTAGCTCAATAATTTTATGACCAACAATTTCATTTTCTGATTATTCCTCAGCATTTTCAACCTCATCATCCCGACATTGATCAATTAATGAATTGGAAAACTCACCAGTCAATTCTAAAAACCTTTTAATCTTCAAGTCATCTTCAAATACCCTCCACTGCTTGATATTATCTAGTACATATGGTATGTACCTGACTTCAATAGGATACTTCAGCCGAGTTTGTTTTGGAACTCTAAAATGTGTGGCTGCTAAAGAAAGTGAATTAGCTATCTGATTATGATCTCTTGGAATATATAAAATATTGAAAGCTATAAAGAAATTAGCAATAATGTCTTAGACTTCGTTCTTGTACAATTTTAGCAAATCCTGCTTTACTTGACGTTTGTCCCTTACCTGTTGGACAACTAATTTGGAGTCTCCATAAACTAAAATTTGCTGAATGCCCATGTCTTTTGCATCTTTTAAACCCAATAGCAATGCCTCATACTCTACTGTATTGTTTGTAGTGACAAACTCTAACTTATACATCGAACTCATCAACTCACCACCAAGAGATATCAAAACAATTCCTGCTCCTGCTCCCTCTTTGGATGAGGAGCCATCAAAATACATTTGCCACAATTCATCTTTTTGTTCAATAATACACCTAACTGATTTTTCCTACCCAACTTGCAACATAACACTTGTATTATCATCACTGAAATGTAACATGCAAGAGCCCAAATCTTTTTCTACAGCATAAAGTGGATGATTTGTTGGATTCTTATCATCAGTGACAATGTAAGCATACTATAATTCTCTGTACAATCCTCTATTCTCTCCTCCAAAAATAGGAATGGTTGCATATGATAAATCCATTTGTAAAGTACCTCCTACCTTCTTAGCCCAAGACCTAGAAAGTAACATTCCAAATATGGGAGTAATATCTGCCACCACCACATCCATGATGACACTTTTCATGGGTAACTGAGTTAAATTAACCACCATATCTTTGATCACTCCCAAACATTTAACAACCCTAAAATAAAATGCATACAAATCAAGATATGGTTTTGTAATGCTTAAACCCTGAGCTTCCATGACTGCTTTTGGCATCAAATTGTGCGAAGCACCGGAATCCAGTAGACAATTATGAATCATTTTATCATGAATAGTCAATGTTATATAAAAAGGTGGAGATGAACTTGAATCATTTTCAGTCTTATTAGCTAAGGCAGAACCAATAACTATTTTTGGATGTTCTTCTTGTAGGTTTACTGTATATGAAGGTATTTGATGTTAGGATATTTAGACACTTAGGAGTTAGTTAAGATCAACTTGTGTAATATATCCGTTAGGTAAAAGTGTGTTTCTTTAGTATGCATTTGTAAATATTCTAATCCGATGGTCACGATATGTTCTAGACATAGAGTGATCCGACGGTTCAACTTCTCTTAGATCATACCTACCATTGATCCGTGGCTTAACACTCGATTCGTCTATGATCTCTATTTAAAGAGCATAGAGGGTCCTTGGCTTGTTGATTGATTATGAGAAGCTCATGTAACTTTCTTTCTTTTGCATAATAAATTGCTCCAAGTAGCTATTTGGCTGGGGCCGTGGACTGTTTCCCTCTCGAGGGTTTTAACCACATGACAAACATTGGTGTATTGATCTGTAATATGTTTATGTGAAGCGGTTGTTCTTGGTGTTCGGTCCTTTGGGAGTACCATGTGTACCCTAACATGGTATCAGAGCTTTTATGAAGAGCCGCTTTCGGTTTTGATCAAGATCTGGAACCGGTGTTGCCGAAACTTTGAAAGGGTTTCTGGTTCTGGATTTTTTGTGCATTTGTGGCCTGTGAGAGCTATTCCATTGCGTCCGGAGCACCGTTTCCATTGGGAAATAGTTTTCGTTTCACCGAAAACCATTTCCGTTTGCTCCAGAAACACCCATTTCGGCAAATCTGAAGGTATAATGTTACAGTGACGGATTTGTTTTATTTTTTTTTAAATCTCTCATATTTTATCAGTGTTATTATTAAGATCCTTTTGTTTTAGTCTCAGACTATTGCCTTCCCTGACTGAGTATGCTCTTTGCCGTGCACCTTGCGCGATCGCGGCGAATCAGAAACAGTAAGGTAAAGTTTTTTTTCTTGTCTTCTCGGCTACGCATGCTCTTTGTCGTGCACCTTGTGCGATCACGGCAAATCAGAAACAACGAGAAAACTTGAAAATGTAGACTTTCCGGGTAAGCTAACCAAGATCTAACCCCATTGTGTGGAAATTTTTTTTTTGTTTTTTCGTTTTTTTTGTGATTTGCAGGAAAAGAAAGCAAGCACGGAAAATGAGAGAGAAGAGTAAAAAAAAAAAAAAAACCCCCCTTCCTCTTTCCATAGTTTTACGTACCTTTTAAACTCTCACACCTTGATAAGTCTTGAGTTTAAATCTTATGAAGCTACTTTTTAGTGCATGCAATTTCTATTTTCAAGTTACTTTATTGTAAAAGTGCATCTCATATTAATAAAATAAAATAAAATTGAGTCACTTAAGTCTTTTAATTTATTGCCTCACTATTTAAAAGTACATTATTGTAAAAGTGAACCTCACTTATTCTACAAAAGTGATTCACTTCAAATCAAATTTATTATAAAGTGATTGTCAAAGGTTGATCTTTGGAAGAGGGGGGTTCTTTTTTTTAGTTGGTCATGTTAATATCTGCCACGTCACTATTGGGGACATCTTCAACATTTCCTTTGATCAAGCATAACTTCATCATTCGGAATCAGTTTTAAGTGCCGTTTTTTTTAAAACCGCATATTTTTTCGAGCTCTTTGCATCTAAACAGTTAGTTTCTATTCTTTCAACCATTATTTTACATTGTGGCTGCCCCTTGTGATATTATACTTACAAGTTCTAACTATTTCTCATGGAAATCTCGTATGGAGGATGTTCTGCAAAGTATGAGACTTTTCAGGATAACCTCAGGGAAAGAAACAGAACCCACTGATGATGATAAAAAAATTAAATGGGCAAATAGATGTGACGAAGCTCGTGGATTTATTGGGATGTCAATCTCTACTGATTTGCGATTCCACATATCTGGCATTGATGAACCTGATAAAGCTCGGGAAAAGTTGGAATCTGTGTGTGGTAAACACAATGAAATTTAGGGTCATCAACTTGAGAATGAGTTGTTTTCCTTGAATCCAAATGATTTTTCATGCATTCAAGACTATTTATCTAAGTATAAAACTCTTAGACTATTATGTGCCGAATGCAAGATTAAGAAAGAAGACAAACAATGTATTTATCATATTCTTTCAAAACTTGGACCTGCATATTCTGTTTTTGTATCTACATTCTACTCCATGAAAGAATCCTTGCCAGCAGCTAGCTATCAAGAGCCTAGCCTTGAATCATTTTGTGATTCCTTAATTAGAGAGCAAGATAAGCTCATTCATTTTGAAATAATTAACAATGCAGATACATCTGGGAAAGCCTTATTGTCCCAACAGAAAGAAAAGTCCAAGCCTCCCAAGAAACAAAATTCTCGCAATAATAAGCCAAACAACAAGGGTCCCAAACCCTCTCAGTCAGCTCCTCCTTTAAAAAATGACAAAGGATCCAAGCAAAAAGGAAAGAAGACTGAGCGTCATTGCAATTTTTGTGGGAAAGATAATCATGATGAATCTAAATGTTTTAAGAAGATGGCAGCCTTGGAAGCAGCAATGAAGAAGCACCACATCAGCCTAGATTCGTCTTCAGAATATAACACTCACGGACATGCACTTTGTGCTTCTGGTTACTCTTATACTGCATCTTCTTCTTCTACTTCAAATGAATGGCTCATTGATTCTGGAGCATCTTATCATATG
>LPNX010470823.1:104263-197531 GCA_001517045.1 Pseudotsuga menziesii
GATTTCTTTCCCAGTCTAAGTATGCTTGTGACCTTCTTCATCACTTCCACATGGAAGATTGTAAACCGGCCCCTTCTCCCTTCTAGTCTGGAGTCAAACTTTCTGCCACTTGTACTTCCCCAGAAGTAGATACCACCTTGTATCGTCAGCTTGTTGGTAGTCTTTTATACTTGACTCATTCCCGTCCTGACCTTTCCTTTGCTGTTGGTCGTGTTGCCTGTTATATGCAAACTTCTCATGAAAGTCACTGGAAAGCAGTAAAAAGAATACTTCGATATATTCAAGGTACAATTCAGTTTGGGATTCATTACAGTACAGGGGGGAAACCTTTGTTGGTTGGTTTCACTGATTCAGATTGGGCCGGTGATCCTGATGATTGAAAGTCTACTGCAGGTTACGTTTTGAGTCTGGGATCTGGACCTGTCACTTGGGCTTGTAAGAAACAACAAGCTCTTGCTCTTTCTTTAGCAGAAGCAGAATATCGAGCTGCAGTTAATGCCAGTCAGGAAGCTTTATGGCTTCGATAGATCCTTTTAGAGTTTGGATTCGAGCAGCAGCAACCTACTCCACTTTGGTGCGACAATCAAAGTGCCATCAAGCTTGCCAAAGATCCAGTTCTACATCAGCGCAGCAAACACATTGAGCTACACATGCACTTCATCAGAAATCTTTTTCATGATCGTGTTATTGAAGTGCTCTATTGTCCTACAGATGATCAAGTTGCATACATCTTCACCAAGTCTCTTACAGAAGCAAAGTTTTCTAAACTTCAGTCTATGTTAGGAGTTCAGGAATGTGTCCTTAAGGGGGGATAGGCTCTAATGCCTCCTTTCTTCTCCTAATAATGTCACTTTTGTAAATCCTTCAATCCTATCCCAAGTTGTTCTTAAGGGGGGATGTTTGGATATTTAGACACTTAGGAGTTAGTAAGATCAACTTGTGTAATACATCCGTTAGGTAAAAATGTGTTTCTTTAGTATGCATTAGTATGCATTTGTAAATATTCTAATCCGACGGTCACGATATGTTCTAAACATAGAGTGATCCGACGGTTCAACTTCTCTTAGATCATACCTACCATTGATCCGTGGCTTAACACTTGATTGGTTTATGATCTCTATTTAAAGAGCATAGAGGGTCCTTGGCTTGTTGATCGATTATGAGAAGCTCATGTAACTTTCTTTCTTTTGCATAATAAATTGCTCCAAGTAGCTATTTGGCTGGGGCCGTGGACTGTTTCTCTCTTGAGGGTTTTAACCACGTGACAAACATTGGTGTATTGATTTGTGATCTGTTTGTGTGAAGTGGTTGTTCTTGGTGTTCGGTCCTTTGGGAGTACCTTGTGTACCCTAACATTTGACTAGCCGATGAACCCATCATCTTTAAAACCGGATTCTATAGTAAGGATTTTTCTTCAACTCAATAAAGGGAACTGGAATTTTAATTTTACACAATTCATTTTCAAAATTAAAACTCTGCACATTTTTATTCACTTCCTCAACTTCAACAACCTTATCTGGATCACCCCGATTCTGTCTTTTTTCCTGTGCTTGACTAGATGATTATTTAGGAGGAAGAACTATTTTCTTTCTAGGGTTTTGAGAAACCTGTTTTGGTCCAGACCTCAAATCAATATCCCTCTTGGGCTCAGATTGACACATGTCAGTTATTACTTCAAGAGATAAATCATCCTCTTTCTAAAAAATATTTGCATCATAATATTCATAATTTAGATAATCATTTTCTGTTAAAAATCCTCCTGGCAACAATTCCCCAAAATGATTTATCTCTTGATTTGAATCTTCAAACTTCCCATCTTCCTCTTCTTCCCCTTCTTTTGTAACATTGTTTTGGAGTGGAGGTGGAACCTTCTGATCCTCATTTTCTCTTCTCTCCCTTTGTATATCATTGTTTCTTCTTTCTCTGGGAATGAACCTAGGTGCAAATTGGCACCTAAACTGATTAGGATTATTAGGGTTTCTTTCCCCTTCTTGTGCAGGCTTGTTTGAATTTTTCTCCAGTTCCAATTTATTTAATTTTGCTGTTAAAATTTTGACTAACTTAGCCATCTAATCAATTTTGTTATCAGTTGACTATGATGTTGAAGCTACTAGAATAACCTCCCTTTTACCTTTTCTATCATAAGTTTGCTGATCTAAATTCACTTTTAGTCTATTAGAGGATAAGATATTGGATTCTACCTCTAATGCTGCTTCTTGCATGTTTAATAGAGTGGCTGGTCTTCTCTCTCTCTCAGGTGTAAAGATAATTCATGATCAAAGGCATTTGCATAGGTAAGCTTTGCTAAAGTTTCAGAGGGTTTGATTTCTTCCAGAATCCTACCATACATCTTGTTAAATATTTTAGAAAGATCTGCTATGGTTTCATCCTTTTTCCTCCCTAAGGCTCCAAATTCTGTAATATAATATGTGTGATCCTTTGTATCTACCCACCGCCTCATAAAACATCTTGTAACTCCTCTATGAGAGGAATTGAATTTGCTAGAAGTTCCCTAAACCACTTCCTAACTTCCCCATCCAGATTCTGCACAAAAATTCTCATCCGTACATCTTTTACCTCAATGTTTTGGTTGTCTGCATAACTAAGGAAGGCATCCCAATGCTCTTCAGAAGGTTTTTCTCCTTGACCATTGAACCTAGGTAAATATTTCTGATAATCCCCTCCAGGTAGGGAATTTAATGGATGAGGAAGGACTAATGGATCATACCTAGCAACCACCACTCTATCCATCATGTATAGAGGTTGCTGAGCTGCCATTTTGAAGCTACCAAGGTTTGGTGAAGGAAAAGGTTTATTTACTAGAATGGAACTTGGTTGAAAAGGGATTTTACTGGCTTTGAATTGAAACAAAGGGATCTTTCTAGGAGATTGATTTTTTGATTTTTTAAAGGACTGTGGATCAGTAAAAACTTGGAAGCTGCTAACTAGTATAGAAGGTATTGACCATGACAAACTTTATTTTTTCTCCTCTGAATGTGAAAAAGGTGATACTAGGTCAAAAATATCAAAAGTATATAAATAAGGAGAATACTGTGATCTATGAATTTTCCTAGCTTCCTTCAAACTATGTTCTGGATCAGACATACCTGGATGCAAAGGTGAAGTAGGTTTTCTCCTGGTTCCAATCCTTATAGTAGCCACTATGGCCACTGCTTGGTGAAAAAGTAGTCTAAAATATTTGTTGATTTTGCTCATCTTTCAAAATCAGTTGAATGATGAAAACCTAGAGAAGATATACCTTCAGTTTCATCCTAGACAATGACGCCAAAGATGTTGGTGCTAGAAATTGTTCTTAGACTACCACAAGAACAAGCTAACACAATCTCCAAAAGTCAAACTAAATCAAATAGGTTTTTGTAGTTTTTGGTCTAAAAGTTTATAAACAAGAAGGTGATAAACATAAACAAGCTAATACTAGAACTAAGTCATGAAAAAGTTGAAAAGTTGGGGATCAAACACATCTGAATAAACCATGAACATCACACATGTAATACTGATTTCATCCACTAAGTACAAGCATTTTCATGAATAAGACCTTAAACAAGAAATGAAATTGTAGTTTGAGTAACCAAACAGATTATAAATGAAAACAACATAAGGGAAAAAAAGGCTTATCAGTATATATATAATCAATAACAGTCTTCAACTTACATAAGAGTTCTCAGTGCTAGCTTGACAAACATTAGCTCCAAAAGCCTCTCATTGAGTTAATTTTTTTGAACCCTACCACCATCTGATTTCCTACTTTTATCCTTCTTTCATAAAAAATAGTTACATGACTAACTAACTAACTTTTAGGTTAAGCTTCGAAACTGATACTAAGATAATTGTGTTTTCAAAATAAACTATTAGCTATTACAAAAATAAACTACATGACACCTTTCAGTATTAATATTTATAGGTTTTTGGATGCTTCAGCCAGTAATGCAATCCCTTCTAAGGCATGTGACTTCCTTCTAGTTCTCTGCTGCTCTGCTTCCAGATCTTCAATCTTCTTCGACAGTCTCTCATTCTGCTGGGTCAAATCTTTAATTTTTTGGTTCAATTCCCCAAACTGGCTTTGAGTCTGATTCTTTCTCCTTAAAGCTTCTTTTGAAATAGTAATTAACTCCTGGTAATGTGTGTTTATGTCATCAAGATCCTCCCTTAGCCTTCTGGTAGTCATGACTTATCCCTCATTTGTTTCATTCAGAAAATTGATTAGATCATCATATTCTTCGTCTTTGTCTGCTTCTTCTACATGAAATTCTAGAGACCTATCTCTTTCAGGACTGAAAATTTTTGGCTGTTCTGCAACCTTCTCTTTTCCTGGTGATGACTCTAGAGTCACTGAATGTTCCTTCCTACTATGAACCTGCTTAGAATCCACGTCTTCTTCTTCTTCCAAGTCTTCTTGAGATGAAGAGTCTTCAATTAAAGTAACCTTCTCTTTAGCTAACTTTGGATTTAAAATATTTTTCATGTTAAGTTTTAATTTGTTTTTCGCTCTTGTTTTAGGTCTCCATCTTGTTTCTGCTCCTCCTAGCATTACAAATGATTTTCCTTGATACTTAACAACTGAGAGTTATACAGTCTACCCTTTTAATTCTTCTATAACTGACTCTTCTTTAGAATTTTCATTTGAACTCTGTAGATTGTCATATTTCAGCTTATCTGGAGCAGGAAACTCCATTATATCTTCTTGTATACCTGTGAAACTTTGATTCTATTCCAAAGAACTCATGCCTTCTTCCTGTTTTATATCAACTCTATGGCACTCTTCTATATTCTCTGGAAAATGCTCTTGATTTTCATTGAGTGCTCCTCTGATTTCTTCATACATAGACTCTTCGAATTTCTGAACTCAACCTTCTTCTTGAATACTGTCTTTTACCAGCTCATCAACTATTTCTCTCTTTAACCTATTTACAAGGCAATGCTGTTTGTTCATCTACCTCTTTTTGGGTTGATCTTGTTGTTGAGTATGAATACCTGACCAAAACAAAAAGTTTTCCCAAGTTCTACCATTTTCCTGAAGGACTGTGTTAACAATCAAATTTATAAGTCCATGATGAAATATATATTGCTGAGTGTGATCTTTATGCCTTTTTACTATATCTGACATTTTTTACAGGCTTTTCAAAAAGAAAAAAGGTAAATTCATTTTGGAGGAATCTAATATGATATTTGAAGACTAATGAAAATTTTCCCTCACAAGTGATGTAACTCTGTAGAATTCTAATGGCCTCTCTCCACTTAGGATTAAATTTGTGTAACTGTATACCCTTGCCCCAATCTAGGGTTTCGACTTCAGGCAATAAGAAATATTTTGGATTGAAAGAGAAGGTTTTTTTCTTGAACCAAAGTTCTCCATCACTTGCTATGCCTGTGGCTTCTTCAATTAACTCTTTGGTTAGTTCAAATTTTAGGGTATCAAATGAAACAATGTTCTTATCAAAACCCTAAGCAAATCTATATGATAATTCTAGGTTAAAGCCATTGATTCTCTTAAACAAATAAAACCAACCAGCCCTTTGAAAAATCGCTGCACAATCAGGAAAAATTTCTGCCTAACTTGTATCCATGGGTTCAACTCTCTTTGTTTTACCACTCTTCTTCATTTCTACTGTGTAGCCCTAACGTATGAATTTCGTTTTAGAAAAGTTCAAAAGTATTTCAAAAATGCTTCTTTGCAACAATGAAACTAGCAGCCTAGTAAATTCGTGACAAACAAATTCACGATTTTTTCAATTTCCCCTACAAAACCAACACTTTGTCAATGTAAGCCACAATTCTGTTAATGATTTCTCTACCTGGTCGCACATTTGTCATGATGATGAAAAAAACTGTTGAATGTGCGCTATCATGTCTTCATATGTATCCAACAAACTTCCACATATTTCTCTTCAACGACCACGACTACCCACCGTCTCCTTCAATAATTTTATCAAATTAAAAATTGACAGGTGACACCACGATCCTCAATAATCCTTGCAACTTCTCGTTCACATGTCGTAATCATTATTGGGTTCTAAACATGTATCAGTCCGTCCTCATAGGTGTTAAATGATTCCCTCTACTTTCGATTACACAACATCACCATTATTTTGCATAATTTCACAAATACGAGATTCTTGTAGCGTTGCCATTCTTTGACCTTCACTCCTGCGCTAGAGGAATCCTCTTTTGCATATATTTTAACCAATGCTTAAAAATGAGGAATAGTCATAAAGCATAAGACTTTAAATAAACTTTATTATAAGCTTTTTAAGACCTTAAAGATACATATATTACTAATAAGCCCAAAACAAAACCTTAAAACCCATAAAAATGAAATAAATAATCAAAATCATTTAAAGCCTAAAATCAAAATAAAATGTATTTATTACTAAAAATATTCAAAAACAACTTAAACTGAAAAATCATAGTAAATCAAAGTTTGAAAATTAGGACAAAAAGAACAAATAAACTAAAAACAAGATCTAGTTATAAAAGATAGCTACCTCCCCAATTTGAAAAACTTTGGCCTCTAGGAGCATTTTAGTCGTAATTCCTTCTTCAGAGAAGCCATGGTAGGAAAGCGTGAGATATTGCTCCAATATTTTCCTATCCTTTTGCCATCTTTGTTATTTTTTCTCAGTTTCTTTTACTTATTTTTTTAGTGATGCGATAGTGTTCCTTGAATGTTTAAGTTGATTAAACACCACATGATCTCTTTCGCTTTTCTCTTCTACTGAAGCATGCTAAATCATATGCAATTACAGAAAAATTGACACTTACTTGACTAATGTCTTTGATCATGGAATTATGCTTTAGCATGCCCAAATCAAGTTCATCAATAGATACCTAAACCTTCATGTTCTGTTGTAGTGCAGGTATCTCCACAATTCGATTCTCAGAAGGACTAGCTTCTTGCTCTGACTTGGTTTGGAACAATTCCCACATGACCATTGTTCTTACTTATTTTACTGCGACACACAGAGTCTGCAGTAAATCCGTTATGCTTCCAGCCAATTTAGTAATCCTCTCATCATTATTCTTATAAGTCTCATTGGAAACTTCCTCCATTTGATCAATAATGAGGTTATAGTCATCATTAGTAAGGTAAACAATTCCATATGTTTTATTCATGCTTCCACTTCTTATCACTCCTCTTCGATTCTTTAGATCTTTTACGCTTATCACCCATTTCTGGATCTTTCGAATTCAGACTAGCCTCTTCTTTACTTTCATAGGGGGAGATTTATGGTATTTATTCTCTTTGTTGATATCCTCCCTGATTTTTGGACATTCCATTCTGTCACATTTTGGTATCGTCAGGTATTTGATCATCTGCACAAGTTATCTCCGCTCTTTGGGCCAGTCCTAAACTATAGTCTCAATATATTCTTTTGTTAGCCAAAAATCAGTATCCAACCATTGATTCTCAGGCTCTTCTTGTGGTTTCAAATGGATGTGGTGAACTTCGGCATAAAATATGATAATATTGTGGAACCTCTAGACAGTCTCTACAACATTCTTTGCTTGGTTCCTAATGTTATGATTTAGTGAATCAACATGTAGGTAAAAATCAATGTTATTGTCCTTTTGTCTGCACGCATTCTCCTTGTCATAACAGAGGTTATGGTATCACTCCCCTTGACATGGAAGAGGAAAATCCACCCCTTGATATCTTGGCGACTCGGACCATGCAACAAATGAGACCAAAATTAACATCCATGAATAATGAAATGGGTTACCTTTATCCTGTGCATCGGTGTCATATGCTAACAACTCGTTCAACATGTATGTTGACCAGTTCATCTGGACACTCGAAGCACACTTCCCTGTTGTAACAATGGTTCTGGTAGTACACTTGTTTGGTCATATATTCTTGAGCATATTGCTTGATAACACTTTTGCTGCAAACCGAACAACAATATAATTGATAGAGGCAATGGGAAAGCATCTCTTATCTATAGTTAGGTCATATTTCTCCTTCATACGGGTAGCTAGGCCTAAGTCCTACTCCTTTCCAGCAAAGAACGATGTTGGGTCGACCCCTGCAAGAGGTAGTCCAGTGATTGAATATTAGATCGACAACCACCTAAATTCATAATTCCAACCAAAGGAATCCTCCATGAAAGAAAACCATCAATTGCTTCACACATGTATTAACTTCCGTTGTGTGACCAAAATGGGTCATATGCATCAATGATAGTAGTACATAATTCTGCAGTCCTATTTTCAATTCTATTGGAATAAGATGAATCGGTCCATCTTCAGTTTCTTACACAGAGGTATCACAACATGGTGAGTTTAGGAAACTTCTGTAGATCATGGTATACAAATCCCATCTTCTTTATATTTGATAAAATCTCTGTCATAAGATGGACACCTTTCAGAATGGCTAGCTTAACCAGGGATACTTGGAATTCTTACTGGTATTTATGCTAGGAGAATCATCTTTCCTTAGGGGAATGTATCTACGCAAAATGGTCACGAACCCAAATATTTATGCTTCGACTTCATGGGTAGCTTTAAATCTTTATGTAGGAACAATTCCACGACCAATGCGCTTCTTTGTTGGTGACATAACTGGCTCCGGTTGTGACATAACTTCTGGAGGTTCTTTAACAATGGGTACAGGGGATGGAACCTCCATGCTAGATTCTAGAATAGTGCTAGTGCTTGATACCAAAATGAACATATTTGGTGAAATGAATTTGGATCCAAAGGTGTTGCAGACAGATGACTCGACTCAAAGTTTTATCCAATTGAATACAAACAAATGAACATACTTTCACACGAGTATGGAAATATGTTTTGCTCATGTCGGAAGTCATTCGCTCACATGGGTCTGCAATAAACGGAAAATGTGGTGACCAATTCTACCACATTGGAAAATATTTCTAATCATTTCAATAAACCACCAAACTAAACATCACTTCACTCACCATGAAAGCAGGTAATTATTATGCATTAATGGAAGATGTGACGAAAAAGTACATCATCGAAATATCCTATTACTTAACTTAACTTCCCTCTAGCTGTCACTTGTGATAGTGGTTCATATTGTGACATCATATATTCTGGGATAACATTTCTCTTGTGACAGACATATAGTCTCTGACAATATTTCATACTTGCGACAAAATTAAAACTTGTGATAACAACTGTAAATAAACTTTTTTGTTTCACACTTATCTTTTTTAGTCAAGTGAAGTGTGGCTATCCTGATACGGCTTTATCAAACTTACATTCACTAATCCTTTGAAGGGTGCTCCATCTAAATTATACAACTAGATTTCACCTTCCTCGATGATACATGTGATAACATATGGTCCTAGCCAGCGTGTTTGAAGCTTACCAAGATGCTTAAAAAATTCACTGTCATACATGAGAACAAAATAACCAACCTGAAATTGCTTAAGCTTGATATGGTGGTCATGCCAAGCCTTCTTTCTATCCTTCTCAACTCGCTGATGATATCGTACGACAAAGTGATCTTGTTCCAACTGAACCAACTACGACAAAATTTCTTCCACTACACTAACATTTTCCATCTCAGTTATCACAACAATTCTGAGACTAGGTACAATATATGATCATGGAATTACGACCTCCTATCCATAGACCAATATGAATGGATTTTGTTCTGTCAAATTTTTTACAGGTTGTGCGATAAGCCCATAATACCCAAGTATCTTATGATCCCAATCATCCCTATAAACATTGCATGGCTTTGTCAATGCATTCTCCGATATCTTATTGAACACTTCGACATCATCGTTTTCTTCTGGGTGATATGGCATCATCTTCTGATGCTGAATCTGGAATTCCTAAATTAATTTTTCAATTAACAGATTCGCAAAAGTGTGTCTTGGTCACTTATCAAGATATCTGAGCATCCAAATCGGTCACTACATGGTCGAGCAAAAATCTTGCAGCAGTCGCAATAGTGCAATCTCTTACTGGAACTACTTCAACCCATCTAGTTAAGTTTTATGTCCGAGTGATTATATAATGTACACCCATTCTTTTTCCTGGTGGGTTAATATGACCCAAAAAATCAACAACCCATTTATCAAATGCCTACAAAGTAACTTATTTTACCAGTGACATTTCATCTCCTCGAGACAGTTTTCCAGTTCTTTGGAAGATATCACAGTTGCGACAATAGTCTCTAGTATCTGCATTCAAAGTAGGACACCATAGTCTGGCCTATAAAATATTTTGCACTGTTGTTTTTCCTGCATAGTGGCCTCTTGCGACACCAGCATGTGCTTCATTCAGCACCATCTGTCGCTCATGTTCCAAGACACAACGACATTATTTCATCTGGTCCCATTTCATACAATTACCTAGCAATCAACTCGAAATTCGCAACTTGTACAATTAATTGCTTCTTCTGTGTTGTACTGAATTCTTCTGGTGCATATCCTTCAGTTAAGAGATGTACAATATCTATGTAGTGATCATCAATCATCTTGACCACAAAAAATTGTGTGTTATGGAGGATATCATCAAGCGTAACAAGTTCTTCTCCACTTTCTAATCTTGATGGATGGTCAGGTCCTGAATTCATTCAACTTGACTTAACAATAATCTCAAAATAGAATTCCTAAAATAGGAGAATGCATCAACAGATCTTCCCCTGAACATTGGCTTATTGATGAAATGTTTCAATGTAGAATGGTTTGTATCAACCTTGAAATGTCCTTCCATCAAGTAATGTCTAAAATTATAGAGAGCATATACCATAGAAAGTCATTCCCTTTCAATTGTGGTATAGTTATTTTCTATCGTTGACACTCGCATACTAGAAAATACAATGGGGTGATCCAGAGAACCCTCACCTAGTTGTGCGAGTACGACATAGAGCGCGATAGATGATGCATCGACATGTACATGAAATTCTTTCTTCCTATCTAGAAATAGCAATATAGCAGCTGTAACCGTCTTATTTTTTAGAACATCTAGGATCTCTTGACATTGCTCATTCAATTGGAATTTAACATCTTTCTTCAACAATTTCTCCATTGGAGTTGCAACCTTTGCATATCGTCTGATAAATTTTCTATAATACCTCGTATGCACCAAAGTAGTTCTTAACTATTTAACTATTGTGGGAAGAGGTAGGTTTACAATAATCACGATATTGGCAGGGTCCATCAATATTCCAAATCAACAAACCACATGACCCAGCAAGATACTAAAAGGAGCACAAAAAATACAATTTTTCAAGTTCAGAGAAATATGAAACTGTCTACACCAGTCAAGCATCATTCTAATACTCTAAATATGATTTTTCACCATCCCATAGACTATCCAATCATCAAAATATACTTCAAGAAATTTATGGATGAAATATTTAAAAGAGACTACTACTATTCTAGAAAAAATAGTAGGGGCATTTTTGAGTCCAAAAGGCATTACTATATATCGAAGCATCCCCATTCTGTTGAAAAGCTTGTCTTGTACCAGTATTCCTTTGCAATTCTTATCTGATGGTATCCATAGAATCCATTAGTAAACAATTACACCTCTTTTCCTATGACTTTCTCCAATACTTCATCCGTGAACGGTGTTGGGAATGGATCATGCAGGCATGCATCATTTAATTTCCGCAGGTCGGCATAGATGTGGACTTCACCAGTTTTCTTATCCTTGAAAAGTTCTATAATGATTTCCTCTAGCATTTTTTCTAACTCTATCTTGACCTTCCCTTTACATCTCAGATTGAGTATGTAGGGTCTCTAATTGACAGGTTTTGCGTCGGGATTCAGGGGAATCTTAATTTATCCCGGATCACCAATAATACCCTTCATATCTAAAAACTTAGTAGGGAATATATCATAGAATTCATGCAATTAGTCTGTAATTTTCCCCATGGTATCATCATCGTAATAATCTCCAATATTGGAAAATTTCATATTTTCTAGAGAACCAATGTTCACATTCTTTGTTTTGAGGGGATTAAACAATATACCAATGTTCACACTAATAAGTTGCAACTACATTCATATATGTCCAAATAGTGACCCTCCAAGTTACTTCACCCAAAATTCTGACTCTTCCATAGAAATGGCCATCCCAATGACTTGCTTTCAGGATTCAGAA
Organism: Pseudotsuga menziesii; assembly: GCA_001517045.1. Lineage (NCBI taxonomy): Eukaryota > Viridiplantae > Streptophyta > Pinopsida > Pinales > Pinaceae > Pseudotsuga > Pseudotsuga menziesii. The sequence goes on from LPNX010470823.1 coordinate 116,366, forward strand.
TATACTCTTGCACTTCTTGTCCCCGTTTTTGTTGTAATGTACCCGACCCCAAAACCAAGGTCATGGGAACACGTAAACCCAAAGGAAGGTTGAATAAGGGTATATCGCAGTGAAATAAGTTCAACCAAAGACTAGGATAACATACCATCAACCCAATTAAAACAAGCACACATCCTTTAAAATAATTGCGATACTTTAAAAACAATTATAAAACTCTCTAAAAGCTTATGCAGATGCAAAATAGTGCAAGCATGATAATCCAAATTTAAAAACTTTAATAAAATTGGAACTTAGAATTATTAAAAAATTAAATATGACCACTATCTACCTAATAATGCAACCTAACCAGATTTATAGATTTATTTTTAAACAATTACAAACTATCCCGTCGTAAAACTATGCAATTTACAACACGTTCTGTCAATCCAATTTATGATATATTTATTAACAGTTTTGAATTAATTATCACATCATATATAAACTAGAACCTAAAACCATTCAATAATGTAAAATGGGAAATAAAAATATATCATATTTAACCATTAATTCATACACAGATTAAATCTACTATTCTATAAAATTCACTACCAGATCATCCGATAAGCATCAAAATATTTTCAAAACCAACCATGAGCCCCAAATAAAAATCATACCATAGTATGTGAGGCACTCTAAATCCACCAAGGACACACTTGAGATTTCATATATATCCATACAAATTTTGATAATCATATCTAAAGAGAAACTATCAGTTCAATCCAATTTCCAAGCAGAAAAACTCATCAACTAGTGATCAAAACTTAATAATTTCATTTGTGGAATCATAGAACATATATAATCAGCCATGGGGGGTGCACTTGTAGATTATTATACATAAAATAATACATTTACAAACATATTTAAAGCCTCCATTAAGATCATATCTCAAAAGAAGGAGAAACCCCAATTTCCATGCAAGATTCCTCAACTAGAGTTCTAAAAACAAAGCAACTGCAACTACAAATTTATCTACATATTTGATCAGCCATAGCGAGAGAATTTGAAGAGTAAGATACACCAGCATAGATCCATCTAAAAGGGGATCTACCAATCACCGAGAGGGATCAAATCTCTTAAAATGCAAAACAATTTTTAGAGCGCAAATGTGTAATCCAATGTTTATGATTTTAGATTATCTAATTTATGTTATTTTATATATATGCAAATATAAATAATTTAAATTTAATTTAAGATGACATGTTATTTTTAATAACATTTTATTATTTTTTATAAAGAACACGTGTAAACTCTGGATGAGCACGGAAGGAGTTACACATCTTTCCCCTACTGGGTTGTAGAATGCACCTCTTCGGTCCAAAAATTTAAACGCATAAATAACATATTTCAATCTACTAACAATATAAGATCCCAAAACAAGGAGAAAACTCCAATTTCTAGGAAATATTTCCTCAACTAGAGTTCCAAAAACCAAGCAACTTCAACTGTAAATTTATCTATTGATCTAAAAACCATGGAAAAAATATAAACATATGAATTTACATAAAATGAACCACTTATCTTAATAATGTGCAACTGGAATCAACCATACCACGATCCACCCATCCATAGCCATTGCCAAACCAAATCCCCTTAGATATACTACCCCCGAGATGAGGCCACTGATCCACAAGGAGAGGTGCACTCAAGAATATCTCAAGTATTTGTTTGAGAATCCACAACTCAATTCCTTACCACCCACTTTCTCCTCCACCTCACCACCAAGTGCAATGGTAATTCCTTCAGCCCCCAAGTCCCTCAGGACATCACCATTGGCCATTAAGATTTATGTGCAGGTCTAGGATGGAGACAAGTAGTGTACATGGTTATTTTTCATGCTCCTTGTAGGATGGAGACCATGATAAGTTTTATGCTCCTTCGTAGGCATGGAAACAAAGTCTCTTTATTGTTTCGATAACTAATGTGATTTCTTACCATGCACATCTTCTTCGAGTCTTTGGAACATGTTCTGATACCTTATAATCCATAAACTATAGACTCATAGCTTGACGCTCTCACCAACACATATCTCTATGAAAAAATAATTAAATTCTTTATTTAAAATAAAAAATTAGGATGATATCATACCTCTTTGTTCTATGAATTGTCTTTAGACCTCTATCCATGCTAAGAGGAGCAATGCAAAAAATTATGTTGTTCTCTACTCATAAACATACATTAAAGAAAAAAACACCTAGCATTCTCTTCGTTCATTCTTTCAGATGGAACATTTCCCACATATGGTTGTAGCTCAACTATCAGTTAATGGAAACCATAGTTAATTAATTTACCATAAAAAGGTTTTTATTCATTCTCGAGCAATTTAATATGACCAATAAACATTTTATTCCTCTTCTAGAAACTTAATATGCACACGATCAAAAAAGTAATGTGTTTGGAATTGATTGAAAACACCCAACAGCTACGAAAATTACCAAGCATCTATAAATTTTCCCCAACATATTAAATTCATTTATGAGGATTTAAAATTTTCCTAGGTTGATTTAAAATTTCCCCACCAAGCAGCTAAATTCATACAAAAATGTATTTTTTCTGCACAAGGAAGGGATTCACTGAAGGAATTAATAGGTAATAGACCAAAGAATTGTCAACACAACATTCATACACATTTGACACAAAGATTATCCTAAAAACCTAATGGGAAAGCCAACATTTTATGGGGATTTTATTGCTTAGAATATAAATACTAGGAGCTGACCTATACAAAAAATCGATGTACGATTAGTTACTAGAAAATACCAAATTGCAAATGGCCATGGCTCATAGACACCTTTTTTGTTCGTGGATAGGCTCCTTGATTCCTTTGTCAACCAATCTTCAAGTATTTTTCCATCTTCGAGGTGCCATTGTTGCTACTGATCTCTAGGTTCTTTCTCCTTTTCTCTTGACCCCAAGAATGATTAATGTTTTTCTCTCTCCCAGGCTCCAATTTTTATTTAGTTGTCCCTTGGAATGTGAACCATCACAATGGTTTTTCTTCAACTTCCAAGGAGAAATTGGACTTTTCTGACTTTGCCAAAAATAATTATTTTCTAACAAAGTATTACAAAAGGGTTTTTTTTTAATGAGGATATATTTTGCATCATCCAATTCCAGAAAAATGAAGGGCGGTGTTATTTTTATCGATGAATTTGTAGTTCATATGCTAGGGGATCCACTTCCTAATATGGTGGGGTCCTTTTTTTTTAACCAAGACCCCATTGTCTAGGTACACAATTGAATTTGCTTGTTCATATACAATTTGATTGTGGTTTCACTTCATATGATAGAGATTGACTTCATCAGTCCCATCCATATTATGTTTGATTCTTTGGGGAAATTTTCCCTCCTTGTTCATCCTTTTTTGCATTTGTTGTATAAAAAATAGAGAATCCTCCATGATGGCTTCTTTATTGATTTGAAGGTCGTGCAATAGAGTCGATCTAAGATAAAGAACCCAAAATCCTGCTTGGTTATATGTGGTGATTCCAAGTCCTAAAAAGAATATTACTTTTGTATTTCTCTTAAGGATAATGAAACCCCTCCCACTCCTTTCACCCATATTTATTTATTCTTATTAATAAAATGATTTGAATCTTTTATATTAATGTGATGTAATGTGGTTGTTAAGTTTAAATACAATATCTCATCCTAAGACATTGAAACTCTAAGATACTTTAGATATATAAAATACATATAATATTTTTTATGATGTTCTAAACAAAAATACAACTGTTCAACTGGTTTTCCTCATAAAACATTGTAGGTGCAACCTACTTAGATTAGTTTATGCCAAACAAAATTATAGGAATAAATTAACTCAAATTGATAAACCTCAAATTGCTTCTTAAGACCATGCAGTTGCACTGTCACATGTAATTTTTGTTAGCCTCATGAAACCTGTAACCTGACATTGTCACAATCATTGAAGAGATTGTCATAGTGGGTGAAAATTGAGTTTGAAATTGATGTGTTATAAAGTTTCCACTCTTTTCACCCCCATCACCTGTCGCACCCCCTCATAGACTGTCTGGATGGTTCTTGTAACTTGGTCTACTTCATCCTGGAGTTTTGCGACTTGTTCTATTCGTATTTGTTGTTGTGTGTTCAATTTAGAAACCTACTACTATAATGTTTTGAAGTCAACAGCCTTTCTCATCTTCTCAACCGACGAAAATTTCTTCAGCTAATTTCTTAACCCTTTCAAATTTTCTTTTGCAGTATGAAGTTTCTTTATAGATTACTCCAACTCCAAATCATCCATCAGGGATTCCCATGACCGAGAAACCTGCGCATATGCTTTGGCACAAAGTTCCTCGACCGCCTGAATCTTTTGAACATTTTTCCTTTACTTCCTTCTGTCGAGATTACAGTACCTCATGTGGTGTATTGGTATTCATCGTTGTTTTTAACTCTGTAATTCGTTGGCAGAGGTTGACAGCTACCTCCCCAATTTGAAAAACTTTGGCCTCTAGGAGCATTTTATAATTCCTTCTTCAGAGAAGCCATGGTAGGAAAGTGCGAGATGTTTCTCCAATATTTTCCTATCCTACTGCCATCTTTGTTATGTTTTCTCAGTTTCTTTTACCTTATTATTTTAGTGATGCGACATTGTTCCTTGAATGTTTAATTTTATTAAACAATACATGATCTCTTGCCCTTTTCTCTTCTATTGAAACACTCTAAATCATATGCAATGCATACATAGGAATTACAAAAAAAATGACATTTACTTGACTAATGTCTTTGATCGTTGAATTATGCTTTGGCATGCCCAAATCAAGTGCCTCAACAAATACCTGAACCTTCATGTTCTGTTGTAGTGCTGGTATCTCCACAATTCGATTCTCAGAAGGACTAGCTTCTCCATTCTCAGTCTCATTGGAAACTTTCTCCATTTGATCAATAATGAGGTTATAGTCATCATTAGTAAGGCCAACAATTCCATATGTTTTATCATCCTTCCACTTCTTATCACTCCTCTTCGATTCTTCAAAGTCGCGCTAGACTTTTCTTTAATTTCATAGGGGGGGATTTGTGGTATTTATTATCTTTGTTGATATCCTCCCTGATTTTTGGACATTTCATTCTGTCACGTTTTAGTATCGTCAGGTATTTGATCATCTGCGACAAGTCGTCTTTGCTATTTGGGCCAGTCCTAAACTATTGTCTCAATATATTCTTTTGTTAGCCAAAACTCAGTATCCAAACATTGATTCTCAGGGTCTTGTCATGGTTTCAAATGGATGTGGTGCACCTTGGCATAAAATATGATAATATTGTGGAACCTCTAGATAGTCTCTGCAACATTCCTTGCTTGGTTCCCAATTTTATGCTTAAGTGAATCAACATGTAGGTAAAAATCAATGTTATTGTCCTTTTGTCTGCTCCCCTTGACATACTATAACCTCCTTGTCATACTAGAGGTTATAGTATCGCTCCCCTTGACATGGCAGAGGAACATCCACCCCTTGATATCTCGGTGACTCGACCCATGCAACAAATGAGACCAAAATTAACATCCATGAATAGTGAGATGGGTTACCTTTATCCTATGCATCAGTGTCATATTCTAACAACTCGTTCAACACGTAGGTTGACCAATTCATCTAGACACTCGAAGCACACTTCTTTGTTGCAATAATGGTTCTGGTAGTACACTGGTTTGGTCGCATCTTCTTGAGCATATTGCTTGATAACACTTTTGCTGCAAACCGAACAACAATATCATTGATAGAGGCAATGGGAAAGCATCTCTTATCTATAGTTAGGTCATATTTCTCCTTCATACGGGTAGCTAGGCCCGAGTCCTACTCCTTTCTAGTAAACAATGACGTTGGGTCGACCCCTGTAAGAGGTAGTCCAGTGATTGAATATTAGATTGACATCCACCTAAATTCATCAATCCAACCAAAGGAAGCCTCCATGAAAGAAAACCATCAATTGCTTCACATGTATTAACTTCCGTTGTGCGACCAAAATGGGTCATGTGCATCAATGAGAGTAGTAGATACTTTTGCAGTCCTATTTTCGATTCTATTGGAATAAGATGAATCGGTCCCATCTTCAGTTTCTCGCACAGAGATCATGTATCACAACATGGTGAGTTTAGGAAACTTTCATAGATCATGGTCTACGAATCCCATCTTCTTTAGATTCGACAAAATGTTTGCTGTAAGATGGACGCCTTTTGGAATGGCTAGCTTAAGCAGCGGATACTTGGAATTCTTGCTGATATTTACACTAGGAGAATCATCTTTCCTTGGGGGAATTTATCTATGCAAAATAGTCATGAACCCAGATATTGATGCTTCGACATCATGGGTAGCTTTAAATCTCTATGGAGGAATAATTCCATGACCAATGCGCTTCTTTGTTGGTGACATAACCGACTCTGGTTGTGACACAACTTCTGGAGGTTCTTTAACAATGGGTGCAGGGGATGTAACCTTCGTGCTAGATTCTAGAATAGTGCTAGTGCTTGATACCAAAATGAACATATTTGGTGAAACGAATTTGGCTCCAAATCTATTACAGACAGATGAATCGGCTCAAAGTTTTACCCAATTGAATACAAACAAATGAACATACTTTCACACAAAGATGGAAATAGGTTTTACACATGTCAGAAGTCATTCGCTCACACAGTTCTGCAATAAATGGAAAATGTGGTGACCAATTATACCACATGGGGCAATATTTCCCATCATTTCAATAAACTACCAAACTAAACACCACTTCACTCATCATGAAAACAGGTAATTATTATGCAATAATGGAAGATGTGACAAAAAAGTACGCCATCGAAATCTCCTATTACTTAACTTAACTGCCCTCCAGCTGTCACTTGCGACAGTGGTTCATATTGTGACATCATATATTCTGGGATAGCATTTCTCTTGTGACAGATATATAGTTCGCGAGAATATTTCATACTTGCGACAAAATTAAAACTTGTGATAACAGCTGTAAATAAACTTTTTCGTTTCACACTTATCTTTTTTAGTCAAGTGAAGTGCGGCTATCCTGATACGACTTTATCAAACTTACATTCACTAATACTTTGAAGGGTGTTCCATCTAATTTATACAACTGGATCGCACCTTCCTCGATGATACAGGTGATAACATATGGTCCCAGCTGTTACAGCTGATTTTACCACACATGGTAGATCACACATTTAGGGCCTTCCCTGTCCCTCTGCAGAGTCTTTGGAACCCATGGACTATTTTTGTACCTTTGATGTTTCCAAGATCATCCCTAAAAACACCTGTTGTTTTCTATATGTGACTTTTAAACCCTTTCTTGCGTATACATGCTGATATAACCCTTAAACCCGCGTAAATCGGGATGTGTGCAAAAGGCCAAATATTTTTGGAGTTTTCCTTGATGTGGACCCGAGTCACTTATATCCTGGCCTTCCATATGCCTCGAGATCGCTCGGATTTTACCTTCCATTACCCCATTGAAGCACTATATAAGGAACCCTTTGGATACATTGAAGGGGGAGAATTGAAGAGCAAGAAAACTATAGTCCATTGTTGCCGTAGCTTATACTTGAGTCTGCATCCCTTTGTCCCTTGGAGCACTTGGTGTTCTTCCCAAGATTTCCCTTGCTTGTGAGATTGATATCGAGAGATGGAGGATTGAGGTGGTGGAGGCCCAGGTGGAGGACTTAGTTTCTCCGGTTCGCAGACGTGCCGACAGAGGTTGTCACTCATGTAATCTCTGATTTATATTAATAGAAATATCTTTTCCTATCCTATGATGTGCATTTAAATGAATATTGAATCCATGGATGCTTTTAATTGCTTATACATTATTGATTATATATGCTAGAGTAGGTCTAACACTATTATATAGCATGCTTGTCTTGTTTGATGTTGTTGAGAGAGAAAATTGTTAACATAAGCGGGATTGGAAAAGCTCAATGGGGATCTACATCAACCATACGGAATAAGGTATGTTTCGAGATCCTTTAGTGTTAGATTTTTTATTTCTCTTGCATATTGGGAAGGGATTGATTTCTGCGGTTCCTCTGTCTGTTGTGGTACACCCCAATCCATAGGAAGTTTTCTCCGTAGCAGAATTGGCGACTATACTAGGGAGTTCCTAGTCATTTCCTTTGGGGATTTTGTCGGCATTCAATGTTATTGAATTGCTTTGATTTCTCTATTTCTGAGTCGGGTCTGGGGGTATATTTTCCCAGTAGTGTCTTACAGGAGCAAATTTTGTCTCATCTTGTCTATTTTCCTTCTTTTTATCTCTTTTTCTTCTTGTACGCGGGTTTTGCTTCCACAGTCACGTGTACATGCGGGTTTTCCTAGAATGGCCGCGTATATACACGGATTTACTACAAATAGTCACGTATGCCCTAATTTTTTCCTTTTTGGGGAAGATTAAGTGTTGTTGGGTGAGTTTGGATGATTGTTGAGTTTTCTTGGATGCTTCTGGAGTCTGTATACACCCTTGTTTCTGACCAGAGACGCTTTTTAGTTTAAATTTTTGAAAATGTTCTTGTCATTTCATTTTCTATTTTTTGTTTTGGGATTAGTGCATTAGGTCTCTTTTACCTTGGTGCTTTGCTTGGGTGTTGTCTAGTAGTGCTTGCAGAGTCTGAGGGTTGTAGAGTCATACTTTTTCTTTTTATGTCATTTAATTCAAAAAATACAAAAACATTTGCTTTTTGCATCATTATGCATTGTTTGCATTTTTCATGTGCATGGTACTTGCACTAGGTTTTCCTGGAGAGTATTAATCATATTTTCATATAGGAATGATTGCATATTCATTTGAAGGAAAATTTTGCAGTTCACGTAGTAGCATACCCTGTTCTTCATTTGACACAGTGCATTTGCATTGATTGTTAGGTGTGCATTTTACTTCTTGTTGCATCATAACATCATTAGTTGCACGACCGTTTACCCTTTGAGTAATAAGCCAATTAAAATCAATGCATAATAAAATGAATTACACTCTTTTATTTTATAGGGTGCACCGACAAGACTAGGTGTTAGGGTCTTTGAATAGTTCATTATGAGTAAATTCTCCAAGACCACTAAATGAAACATTTATGTGTCTGTCCAGGTGAGAGTGTGAAATTCCTTTATATAATTAGTGTTCTCAGGATCCTCCTCTTACAAGGGAGTTAAGCACGAGGTAGTGTGAGTGGTTATGATTGGGATGACCCCTGGTTGTAACTGAGTAGCACCAGATATATTTCCAGGATTATATTCGTATATGGGGGCTCTTTTGAGAGTTTCAGGCTTTGCTACCCTACCCATATGGTCAATCCCGCCTGCGACTGTCCGCCTAAGCATTGATTATATTGAGGTGACCTTAGTTTCCTTACCTAGGTTATCGAGGGGGTACTTCGCAGAGGTTATTCTGTAGGTGTCCTGGTGAGGTAAGGGTTGGACAACACAATCGCTATATGCGTTGAAGCTAAGGGCCACTATAATTGGTTATGAACCTCCGCTTGTTGTGTACGGGAGTCTCAAGCCTCTCCTAGGCGAGGCACACCTGCTTCATTCGGGAGCTCACATATCCCACCCTTGTTTGCTTGCGATTTGGATTTACATTTTATAGGTGTGTGCTCTGTGCACGCTAGTTTGCCTAGGGTTTGCGTAACTAGATCGAGTCTTTTCATTTTTTGAGTCATTATGGATTCGGGCATGAAGCTTCACCGTTCTCATCGTTTAGCAGGACTTTTTCCTTCCATGTCTCCTCCTCCTTTGGGAGGGAGAAATAGACAGTCTGGGCGGACTACTTCTCACTTTCATTCACACACTATGGGAGATCATGAGGATGAGATTCCAGAGATGTCCTCTCCACCTCACGAGGTTGGGGAGGAAGATCCTACTCCCATATATGATCCTTCACCGGAAATACCTTCACAATCTAGTTATGATCCGTCATTCACAGGTCGCCGGTATTGGTTACCAGGCGATGAGACTCATTATGAACCCACAAGCACTAGTCATATTTGTTATGGCATGTCTGATATCCCTGCACCCGATCCGACACATCATGTCGAGTCGGAAGTTGAACCTAGCACTATGCCTAGGGGCACTCCTATTCCTTTCCATGCGGAGAGATTTGGTAGCACTAGTCACATTGCACCTTCCATCCCAGCGGTGGAACCAACCTCACATGTCCGTCCTAGACCCAGTGTTATTAATCACATGTGGATACCACAACCGAGACGAGTGACCATTGGGAACACCACTTACATTCCTTCACATGTCCCTTCATCCTCGAACCCTACTCTTTCAAATGTGTTTTTGATAACCCTTCCTCCCCCTCATTCACGTGGTCCTTCGGGCCGGAATATCGCTACTAGCCATGCTCGTGCTATGACTGCTCGCACGATAGTATCTTAGAGTCAAGTACCTCCTGTTGTGTTGGGAGGTCATATCCCTATTTCTGGATCGTCTTATGGTCCATCTCAAGGAGTTCCCCATATCCCTAAATATGGAATTTCTCATGGGACATCCCATGGGACACCTTATGGATCTTCTCATGGATAGTCTTATGGACCGCAATATGGACAGAACTATCAACGCTATGGGTACAGGTATCAAAAACCTACTTACTCTTCCAATTATGGCTTTGTAGCACCACATAATCAAGGTACCCCGCATCACAATGCTTCCATGCAGCCCTATACAGGTCAAATGGAAAGAGGTTATTATGGCCAATGCCATGGTATTTATAGCAATCAACCTTACATGAACCAGAACTATCAGGGAGTGTGGCATAGACCGAATCAACCTAGGCTCCGTTTCCTCGCAACATTGAACTTACCTGACTTACCGAGACTTATGAATGATCCGGTATTTGATGACCTGGCCTAGCCGACCGTCCCTAACAAGCTTCGTTTAGACATTCCCAAGTTCGAGGGTAAAGCTGGAGAAGATCCTAGTGAGCAAGTCACTACTTTTCACCTTTGGTGCTCTTCCAATTCTTTACATGACAATTCAATCCATTCGAGGCTATTTCAACGCACCCTCACCAGGCCTGTAGCGAAACGGTATACAGAGTTACCAAGGGGGGCATACGTTTTATTTGATGACCTTGCCATGACTTTCATCAATCACTTTCAACTACCCGTATGTTACGATGTTGGTAACGAACTCTTATCGACATTTTGAAAACACAAAGCCACACATATCTTTGATCATATTCAAGAGTGGCATGGACGGAAGTGGTTGATTAAAGCCTTTATACCATTGAAATTTCTCCTTGTTTGGTTCCTCAAGTCGTTGTTACCTTACATCGCGAAGGATGTTTCTACATCTGGTGTCCAAAATGAGGAACAAGCAATCTTTAGGGCACAAGAGTTGGATTTGATCTACCCTCAATCCAGACTTTTGTATGAGATTATACCTAATGCTCTGCGATCTAGTTTCGATCTCAAGATCAATACTGGGCCACATGCCGATGGAATTTTGGGCTCTACAAGTCCCAAACCTGCAGATTCGGTTGTGAAACAAGTGAGCCAATTGTCAATTAATCAATTCACGTCGGGAAGAGCCACGACTTCATTTCAACCTACCTAATCGGTGAGTGTACTTTATGTGCAATAGTCAGACTAGAAGGGCAACCAACAGCCTGGAAGGAATAAGAAAAAAGGGAAAAATAATCGTAAGGGTGGGAATAAGAACTAAAATTATAACTATAATGACAAGAATGCTCGTAATGCTAGGTGGGACAAGCAGACTAAACGTAAGGTAAAGTTTCCTTGCAATTTATGTAAGGAGGATCACCTCACTCACTTGTGCCCTCATATGGAAGATGCCTCGAGGTTCATAGCACAGGGCCCAGCTGTGCTAACTAATCCTTTACCCAACAATCAAAATATGAACTCAAGGACCATTGATCCTCATTGTGCATCGAGTGGAGATCAAAATACGCCCGAGGACAATACTGGTCATGGTTGCATCAATATGGTGCTCACTACTAAGGTTGTGACTCGTGCGAAGGATTATGGTTCATCACAACCGGATCTTGGAAAGGAACCCACTCCACTCGAGAGCCCTTTGCGTATTGAAAAACCTACGGATAAACCTGAAGTTGCACCTCGCATTCCTAAGGGAGTCCTAAAGTGTTTAGGGCACAATCCTAATGCCTGAGCCGCCCAAAACTATTCCATTGTTGAGGATTTGGGCCAAACTCCTTGTGCGATGTCCGTGCTTGAAGTACTTCAAACTTGTCCTCCGTAGAGGAGAGCCTTACTTTTTTCTCTTGGGGTTAATGATGATAACTCTTCTTCCATTATCAAATTTGAAACCATTGGAATACATCATCGCTTGCCTTACTACGTGTCTCTTTTGATTCATGTAGAGTGTCTGAATATGACCGTCAAATGCATCGTCGTTGATGAAGGCGCTGCTGCTTCCGTGATGTCTTTGTCATGTTGGAAGGGTTTGGGCTCTCTCGAGTTGTCTCAATCTGCTACCATGTTGACAGCTTTCGATGGTAGATCATTTCGGCCGCACAGGATTCTTCCTTCTCTTAAGATCTAATTGGGAGGGAAGACCATCACGATCAAGGTCGAGGTGGTTGATGCACCCCTTGACTACAATATTTTGCTGGGCCGGAATTGGATGTATAGTATGCAAGCCATAGCCTCTTCTCTCTTTTGAGTGATATGCTTTCCATTTAATGGGAATATTGTTACGATTGATTAGACATCATTCCGTAATCCAAGTGTTAATGTATCATCGAGAACTTCTATCCCGATTATCGATCATTCTCAGCTGACAACTAGGACTGTGGGTGTGGGTATGTATCCGACTCTTATGGGAACCTTTAGTTGTCCTGCGCCCGTTCTTATGATCGGATCTAGTTTTGGTGGGGCTTCATCCTCGTTGAATTCAATGTATTTTTGCACAACCCATATGGAATATCCTTGGATTCTTCCTTCATCGAGTCCTTCGATTGGACCTATCGAAACGGATGTGCCATTGTCTGCAACGATGGTAGCATATTAAGAAAATATTGGTCAAGTTGCAGAGCCTAGTCCTTTCTCTTCATGGACAGAGGAGGAGGACCTGTATGTGGTGTCGGCATGGAAAGTTGAGTCCTCTCACGCACATGATTTCCTTGACGATGTTTTTCCATCGGATGAAGCCATTATTGAGGCCATGTCTGGGGTTGAGCCACCTTGGGAATAATTACATCATCGATCATATTTTCTTCCTGAACTTGACTGTATGGAGTGTGATGACTTTAGGGAGATTCATAGCGAGAATATTGGTAGTCCCATGGTTCCATTGAGCTCTCCTAGTCAGATGGCTGATGGGAACATGGCAAATTTATCACCTACTATTCCTATCAATATTTCTCACGATCGTAGCAAAGTTGAGAACGTCTACATTGGGGCGAGTTGTTCCCCTGATGAGATTAAGGAGTATACCGAGCTATTTAAAGAGTTTCGTGACATCTTTGATTGGTCATATGAGGAAATGCCAGGTATTGACCCTCGTATTGTCGAACATGAGATTAAGACCTATCCAAATGTGAAGCCTGTTCGACAACGTTTGCGTGCGGTGAATCCTAGAAAAGAACCTGCCATTAAGGCTGAGATAGAGAAACTGTTAAAAGCCGATTTTATCTTGTTGATGTATTTGTAACTTTGAAATGTATTCATCTATGTATCTTATGTATTGTAACCCGATGTTTATTACGGGATGTATCTATTATGTAATTGAGTCATGTTGTCATGCCCCGATGTTCCGATCAGGAGAATCAATAATGTAAAGAAGTCATGTCAAGTCATAGTGGGTAGGGCCTCCAATTGTGTAAGGGTTAAAGTCCCCGCAGTTCCGAGGCACTAGGGTTATTAGACTCTCCTAGTAGAGGTCGGCCTTAGTAGGGTTTTAGTCATGTCGGGATTAGTATAAATAGAGAGCTCGGGTCTCTATTTAGTACACATCACCCACACACTCAAGTGTAGCGCATAGTTGAGGAAGGAGAAGACACTGGGGCTAGACAAGAAGAAGATTGCTGCTGTCAAGAGTGCATCTTACTGTTTTGGGGTTTTACATCTTGTGCTGATTCTATCTATGAGGAAGTTGCGGGGTTTTCTCCATTTATAGTTTCCCCGATGAAAAACACTGTGTCCATTGTCTCTTGTGTTTGATTGTTGTACTTGTTGTTCTCTTAGTAAAGATCCTAACATAATGCTAGCTTAATGTTGAAAAACTAACATGGTATCAGAGCTAACCTGAGAAGAAGACACTATGCAGCCGTGGGAAATAGGGATTCCTAGTTTGTGGATCTTCCTCCACATATTTTCAGCAAAATTAAGGTGGAATAACTCTCCTCCTTAGGGCGCATTTTTCTGTCGAAGTAGAATCCAATTCTGAGGTTTTTCAGTTTTGGACCTGTCACTACTGTCGAAAATTAGGGATTTTCACAGAAGAGCAATTTTTCAGTGAGCCCAGGCCTGGATTGATCTCCTCCCCAAAATCAAAGTTAGGGACAAATTTCAAGGCATTTGGGTGGACAGAACTTCGAAAAAGCAAAACCCTAATTTGCTCCTGAACTAGCTCTATACGATTTCAGCTCAAGTTTCAGATCTGACATCTTGAACCTGGTAAGATCTAAAATATTTTGTATTTCCATTTGAGGTTCTTAGTTAAGATGTCTTATCATACCAAGCTTGATGAAAAGCTTGAGGGAGCTGATAACTTTCGAGCCTAGAAGTATACGATCTCCCTGGTCCTGGAAGAAAATGAGTTAGACTCCTACATCCATGAGGAGGTTCCAGTTCCAGAGGGAGATGAGGCAAAGGCCTTACATAAGAAGAAGATGGTTATGGAAAAGAGGATCATTTCTGATTCTATAAAGTATCACCTTATCCCACAGGTGTCCTCTCTCAAGACACCTAAATCTATGTTTGATGCCCTAACCAAATTGTTTGAAGGGAAGAACATAAAGCAGAAGATGAACCTGAGAAACCAACTGAAGAATGTGAAGATTCAGAATGCAGAAACAATCCAGTCTTACTTCACAAGAGTTTCTCAGATCAAAGAGCAACTAGAAGCAGTTGATGAAGAAGTGGAAAATGCATAGATTGTAATGACTACATTGAATGGCCTTCCTAGGTCATGGGATTCTTTCATCCAAGGAATCTGTGCTAGAAAGAAGTTAGTCAAGTTAAACAGACTATGGGAAGAGTGCTCTCAAGAAGAAGCTCAGATAGCATCTCAAGAAGAGAAGATGGGAAGTGAAGACCAAGCTCTCACAGTACAGTCCAAGTCTCACTCCAAGCCAAGCAAAAGAAGACCTCATAGCTCCATAGGTAAGCACTCTCACAAAGATAACACTAGAAAATATGTATCTAGGATCATATGCTATACATGTGATGAAGTAGGACACTATGCAAGGAATTGTCCTAACAAACAGAAGATAATAAAGAAGAGAAACAAAAGAAGACATCATGCTCATGCTGCAGAGTATGATGAACCATCCAGGAAGAGATCCAGATATGAAAGTGAAGATTAATCAAGCGAGGATGAATATGTTCTGATATCCACTCTCACAGGTAACATTACTCATGGAAGTGATGATTGGATTATAGACAGTGGGGCTTCCAAAAATATGACTGGATTCAAGGAATCCTTTGTGAGATTGTCAGAACATGAATCACCTCACAAGGTAAAGCTAGGAGATGACTACCAATATCCAATAAAAGGTAGTGGGGAATCTTCCTATAAATTAGACTCTAGAAAGTCTCTAACAATGAAAGAAGTATTGTCTGTGCTAGGACTCAAGAAGAACCTTTTCTCCATATCAACATTAGATGCAAAAGGAATACGGGTTGCATTCATAGATGGTCAAGTCATCACGTGGCCAAAAGGAAAGACTATAGATGATGCAGTAGTGATTGGAGAACAAGAAGGAGGATTGTACAAATTAAAGGGCCATCTAGAACAAGCCTTGGTCCATGACATAGTAGAACCAAGTGAAATTTGGCATAGAAGGCTTGCACATGTGCATTACAGAGCACTACCTATTGCAAGCAAAGCTGTCTAAGGTCTTCCTGAAATCCAAGCAAAACATGATGGGGTCTGCAAAGGATGTGCGAAAGGAAAGAATACAAAGTAGACATTTCCAAGCAGCGAAAGCAAAGCAAAAGGAATCTTGGAAATCATCCACTCCGATGTATGCAGTCCTATGTCATCAAACTCTCTAAGCAGGTATGCATATTATGTTTCTTTTATTGATGAATTTTCTAGGAAGACATGGGTTTACTTCATGAAGAACAAAGACGAAGTATTCAGTAAGTTCAAGGAATTCAAAGCCTTGATCAAGAACCATACTGAAAAGAAGATCAAGACCATTCAATCAGATAATGGCAGAGAATTCACTTCAAATGAATTCAAAGAGCTATGCAAAGAATCAAGGATTAAGAGGGAGTTGTCCACTCCTTATAATCCACAATAGAATGGGATTGCGAAATGGAAGAACAAAACTATCATGGAAGTTGCAAAATCAATGCTTCATGATCAAGACCTTCCTATGAATCTTTGGGCAGAAGCTGCTAGAACAGCGGTGTATGTACATAACCGTACTCCACATAGAGTACTCGAGAACAAGACTCCTAAAGAAGTCTTCTCTGGCAAGAAACCAGAAGTCAACCATCTCAGAATATTCGGCTGTCCTATGTACATCCACATTCCAAAAGAGAAGAGGACTAAATTAGATCCTTCAGGAAAGAAGGGTATATTTGTGGGATACTCTGAAAGCTCAAAGGATTACAGAATATGTTTCCCAGGATACAATAAGATTGACATCAGCAGGGATGTGACATTTGATGAAGACACAGCTTACAACAAATCCAAAAAGAGGCCTGCTGAAGAACCTGAAGAAGCAATAGCACCCAGAATTCATGATACAACCATGAATGAAGAAACTCGAGAAGAAGATTGATAATTTGAAGAACCACAAAGACTTGTAGATCCACCTTTGGAGAAGAATCCTCATAAGAGGAAACTTGCTTGGGTACGAGAACTTATCCAAGGTGCGGAAAGATATGGGGCTCCAGAAGAGAATCACAGAGAAAGAAAGAGGACTAGATCCTGTTCCGGGTATGTAGCTTTACTATGTGATTTCAGATAAAGAACCTTATAGTTATGAAGAAGTGGCAGAATGGAAAGAATCGAAGGATGCTATGATCGAAGAGTACCAATTGATCATGAAGAATGATGTTTGGGATGTTGTCCCAAGACCAGATGGGAAGTCAGTTGTAACTTCCAAATGGATCTACAAGATCAAACATGTTGCAGACGGTAGAATTGAAAAATATAAGGCAAGATTTGTAGCTTGAGGTTTCTCTCAGAAAGAGGGAATAGACTATGAAGAAACCTTTGCACCTGTAGCCAGATACACTTCCATCAGATCAGTACTTTCTCTGGCTGCAGTGATGAAATGGAAGATACACCAGATGGATGTTAAGTCTGCTTTCTTGAATGGTGTAGTGGAAGAGGAAGTGTATGTAGAACAACCACTCGGTTTTGAGACACATGACAGGGAGTCTCATGTATGCAGATTGAAGAAAGCCCTGTACCGTTTGAAATAGGCACCTAGGACATGGTATGATAGAATTGATAGCTTTCTATCCATTTTGGGCTTTACCAAGAGTAAAGCAGATTCCAACCTTTACTACAAGGTTGAAGATGGAAACCCAATGATTCTTCTACTATATGTAGATGATCTATTTGTGACAGGTATGGATGGGTTGATTACTGATACGAAGAGAAAGCTTACTGCCGAGTTTGAGATGAAGGACTTGGGTATGATGCATTACTTTCTAGGTATGGAGGTGTGGCAGAGTGTGGATGGAATCTTCCTTGGAAAAGGGAAGTATGCAGTAGAGATCCTGAAGAGGTTTGGGATGATGGATTGCAAGACTATGGCCACACCTATGGCGTCGAACCTGAAGCTATTAAGTGATGCTTCTTTAGAGTCGGTTGATGCTATGATGTATCGTCAGATGATTAGTTCATTGATGTACTTGACGAACAAGAGACCAGACATTTTCTTTACTGTGAACACCTTGAGCCAGTTCTTGATAGATCCAAGAAATGTTCACTTGATTGCTGCAAAGCATTTTTGAGGTACCTGAGGGGTATAGTTGATTATAGGCTCAAGTACGATGCGAATCAGAAGATTAACCTGAAGGGTTATGTTGATTCAGATTGGGTAGGCAGTGCCATCGATAGGAAGAGCACTTCAGGGTGTTACTTCAATATGGGATCAGGTGTGATCTCTTGGTTTAGTAGGAAGCAATCTTGTGTGGCACTGAGTACAGCTGAAGCAGAGTATGCCGCAGCTTGTTCAGCTAGTTGTGAGGTAGTATGGCTGAGGAAAATACTGTCTGATTTATTTGATCTCAAGATGGATGCTACTTGTATACATTATGACAACCAGAGTTGCATGAAGTTGTCAGAGAATCTAGTGTTCCATGACAAGTCAAAGCACATCGAGATCAAGTAGCACTATATCAGCGATATGGTGCAGAGAGGAGCAGTGAAGCTCTAGTATGTTGCGATGGAGGAACATATAGCTGATGTGTTGATGAAGCCATTGGCCAGAGTGAAGTTTGAGTACTTTGGGGAGAAGCTTGGTGTTCTCCAGATCGAGGTTTCCTCCAAGGGAAAGTGATGAGTCCCAAAGCCATTCTGATGAGCAGGTCAGATGTAAGGGCTGAGCCATTCTATCATGGTGAGAGGATTCAGTTCCTTCCATGTCAGATATGAGTGCTAAGATCCAAAGCCATTCTGACTAGCAGGTCAGATGTAAGGGCTGAGCCATTTTGTCATGGTGAGAGGATTCAATTCCTTCCATGTCAGATATGAGTGCTGGCCATTCTGTCGAGTAGGACAGATGTAAGGGAAACTTCCACCCTCTAGGAGAGTGGAGGTACCTGGTTCGTTACCAGGTAGCTCAGTCTGGGACTGGGGGCCTTTCTAACAAGGGTGGAGGATTTGGTTCCTTCCAGGTCAGATGTGAGTGCAGGCCATTCTGTCATGGTGAGAGGATTCAGTTTCTTTGAGGTTAGATGTGAGTGCAGTCCATTTTGTCATGGTGAGAGGATTCAGTTCCTTCCATGTCAGATGTAAGTGCAGGCCATTCTGTCATGGTGAGAAGATTAAGTTCCTTCCATGTCAGATGTAAGTGTGGGCCATTCTGTCATGGTGAGAGGATTAAGTTCCTTCCATGTCAGATGTAAGGGCTGGGCCATTCTGTCATGGTGATAGGATTCAGTTCCTTCCATGTCAGATGTGAGTGCTGGGCCTTTCTGATGTGATTGTAGGTTACTACATGATTAGACGTGAGTGTTGGGCATGCCTTTTTGATGAGTAGGTCAGATGTAAGTGTTAGGAAAATACCTACTTGATGGCTAGGCCTACAACCAACATGAAAGAAGGCTGGCTCTGTAGAACTTCATATGACGAGATAGCACACATGATGATGACCAGATGAGATCCAGATCGAGCTATGATCCAGATCAAGTTATGATGACTCCGAGAGATCCAGATCGAGTGATGATCCAGATCCAGCAGTGATGATCCAAATCGAGTGATGATCCAGATCCAGTGATGATGATCCAGATCGAGTGATGATCCAAATCCAGTCCAGTGATGATGATCTAGATCGAGTGATGATCCAGATCTAGTGATGTTGATCCAGATCGAGAGATGATCCAGATCCAGTGATGATGTCCCATGATGATCTAGATCGAGAGATGATCCAGATCCAATGATGATGATCTAGATCGAGAGATGATCCAGATCGAGAGATGATCCAGATTCGAAGAATGAAGATGACTTGAAGACGAAGATGACTTGAGATGCAGATGACGAGATGATCCAGTTGATATAGAGAAGAAGACCAGTGCTGAAAATTGTGTCAAAAGAATACCTTCCTAGTTAAGAGGGAGTGTTGATGTATTTGTAACTTTGGAATGTATTCATCTAGGTATCTTATGTATTATAACCCGATGTTTATTCCGAGATGTATCTATTATGTAATTGAGTCATGTTGTCATGCCTCGATGTTCCAATCAGGAGAATCAATAATGTAAACAAGTCATGCCAAGTCATAGTGGGTAACCCTCCGATTGTGTAAGGGTTAAATTCCCCGCAGTTCCGGGGCACTAGGGTTATTAGACTCTCCTAGTAGAGGTCAGCCCTAGTAGGGTTTTAGTCATGTCGGGATTAGTCTAAATAGAGAGTTGGGGTCTCTATTTAGTACACATCACTCACACACTCAAGTGTAGCGCATAGTTGAGGAAGGAGAAGACACTGGGGCTAGACAAGAAGAAGATTACTACTGTCGGGAGTGCATCTTACTGTTTTGGGGTTTTACATCTTGTGCTGATTCTATCTCTGAGGAAGTTGCAGGGTTTTCTCCATTTATAGTTTCCCCAATGAAAAACACTGTGTTCATTGTCTCTTGTGTTTGATTGATGTACTTGTTGTTCTCTTAGTAAAGATCCTAACATAATGCTAGCTTAATGTTGAAAAACTAACATGGTATCAGAGCTAACCTGAGAAGAAGACATTGTGCAGCTGCGGGAACTAGGGCTTCTTAGTTTGGCCGTGGTTTTGACCTGTTTGTTCCTATTTCAGGCATTATGTCTAAACTGGCATATAGGTTAGGTTTCACATCCATTTGCACTTTGCATGACCTTATGACCATTTCATTATAACCTTAGGTACAAACCCATTCTATCTTGTCACGATACCTTCTTGTTGCTTTTATAAGTGACATGATGTGAAGGGTAGAGCTTGACCATACATGGGTACTCTAATTAGCTCTTGTTTTGAATTTGGTGCCCATGCCGACATTTTTTCTTTAGGGTGTGGGAGTCCTTTGTATAGTATCGCCATGACTTTGCACAAGAGCTTCATACTCCTCTTGATCTTTTTGCTAGCCTTTTCCCTGGGACTCCCTTATGTCAAGTTGTAATTGCATTATCGTGAGTTTTGCTTGCCTTATTGAACTTTATGCCAGCTTCCCTGACTTTTGTTATCAACCATATAGCCCGATCTTGTCTCATATCCAGCCAAGTAGAGCCATTATATATATATTTTGCAGCTTGATTCCCCCGAGTGTCGTCATGTTTTCTTGCATTGAGCATATTTATGTTCCACTGCTTGGAACTAGTTTGTTTTCCCCTTGACACTCGTCTCCTCCTAGATTTGTAACTATAAAGCAATTTTATTCTTTTTCAAGCTTTTCAAAATATCTGAAAAAGTCCAAAAAAATAAAAAAAAAACCAAAAATCCGGATAGGAAAAGATGTTATCTTTGGCAGCAGTCGAGTCATGTCGCCTTTGAATAGAGCACTGTATATCACATCCATTGGTTGGGTTAATAGTTTGAATTTAGGAGCTGTACTCGTTTCTCTGAGTTTATCTCCACCGACTGGTTAAGCTTCTAGTCCCTATGGAGCCTCTGTCGATGCCTCCTATGTCGCAGAGATGTCCCAGTTTTGTATGTTGAGTCTATGCTACCTACATTCAATCACCATTCACCTTTATGCTCTTGTTTGAAGGAAGTTGAAGCCTGATTTGGCCATTCCTCAGTTTTCTTGACTTTGCATGTCGGTCATTCCCGGTACTGGTACTGGTTCGAGCACATTATGATCAAGTCCTTCCACATTATACAACTTTGCTAAGTACCTCATGTTGGATGATGGGGGATGCCTTAATGCCCTCCTTCCAGTGGATTTCATCCCATCGACTTCAGATCATTTATTCTGGGATAGGAGTCTAGATTCATTTGAGTGCCTTGAGACTTACAGTCATCAGTGGTAGGTTCTCTCTCCATCAACAGTTTTGGGAATACATCAATGTCCCATGATCGATGGATTCTTTCAAGTGTTCAACCTCAACACATTTATTCGCACTTGTTAGATTTCACTCTAGTACCTTGATTCCCATTTTCATTATCGGTGGGTGATCTCGCGTCTATTAATGGTATACATCAATGACCAGTAATCAGACGATGGACTACTATGTTCGACCTTGACACCTCTATTCACATAGTAGGACATGTACTCGTAGTGGTTTGTGTAGAAGAATTTCCATATTGGTGGAATTTCATATATGTTACCTCCTTGATCGTTCCAGTGTTCATGAGATTTCAGCTCTCGTGACTTGATTCCAGTGTATGTCAGATATCTTCAACCATTATGGAGGTCTTGATCCATTGTATATCTTTAGATTTCATGGAGATCATGATCCTTTGTATATCTTCATCATGGAGATTCTGATCTATCTTATATATTGTATGTGGCGATGACCACACATGTCATATTTTGTATCATGCCTATTCATGGCCATTGTACTCTTATGTATCCGAGACTACTATATGTACTTGCAGTCATATGCAGAGATATTTGTATTATATTGTTGAATGGCTAGTTCTTCCACTTGGTTCTTCATCACTCCACTTCTGGGATGGACTTATAATGTATTTCGGCCATCGTATCACCCCTCTGACCTCACACATTAGGGGGCATTTGTTACAACTGATTTTACCACACATGGTAGATCACACATTTATGGCCTTCCCTGTCCCTCTGCAGACTCTTTGGACCCCATGGAATATTTTTGTACCTTTGATGTTTCCAAGATCAACCCTAAAAACACCTGTTATTTGATATACACAATTTTTAAACCCTTTCTCGCGTATACACGTGGATATAACCCTTAAACCTGCGTACATTGGGATGTGTGCAAAAGGCCAAATATTTTTGGAGTTTTCCTTGATGTGTATCTGAGTCACTTGTCTCCTAGCCTTCCATATGCCTTGAGATCACTCAGATTTGACATTCCATTATCCCATTGAAGCACTATATAACACTAGTACAAAATGAGGAATTAGTTACTAGGTGACTAAAAATTCTAGTCACCACAGGTTTTTCAAGTGATTTACTACTAAATATGAGAAATTTTGATGGACCCAACTATAAACGACTAAAATTAATGACTAATTTAGTCACCAGTTAGCAAATATGACTAGATAATAAGTGACAGAGTTAAAAATGACTAACATAAATGACCAATTTAGTCACGACATAAAAATGACTAGATAGAATAATATGAATTAGTCATTTATGTAGTCATTTTTAATTGTGTCATGAAAAATTGCATTTTTGACATTGATGAAGTGTACTTTTTGTAAATTGTATGCCTTCTATTAGTAATATTGGTGCCATGCACCCCGGTATTCAGAGACCCAACAAAGAAATTGCACGAATTTTCTCTTAACCATCTTTATCCCTGTTGCACCATTCAAGGAAATCGTTAAGCGTGTGCCAAATTAGGAAAATTAGGTTCCTAGGTAAATTATGAATTAGGTACTAGAACTAGTACCATATCGATACCTAGAATAATCATAGCTAGTTGTTTATCTTTCAATGTAAGAGTCTCAAGTCCCATACTGAGGTGCTCTTCTAACTTCAATATAACTATCATGATTTGTGACTGTCGAACTAGGCGATGCACCAGTCGATGTATAAGCTTCACCAGGATTAGTTCCTTAATTAAAAGTCGTAGCAGTACTTGTCGATCCAATAATAATTGAACTAGTGAAAGCACCAAGAACAATATTTTAACCAATGGTGTGTTGACCCAGAACCAGTTTCAGATCCATATGTAGTAAATGTAGAGGCCTAACCCCATCTCATAGTTTCATGTAAATATTTCGATTCCTCGACCTCTTATAGGCATGACCTCACAGAATATGATACGTATAATGCAGTGAAGACCTCTCCTTCTCACTATCAAGTTAAACCTTCTAATTTATGCATTAGTGGCCAGGTAATTTTTGCATCTTATGTCACCACCCACCGGACTCACGATGTGCAGAACTCTTCTCAGCCAACGTCCTCGATCCAAGTTTATTATATATACTTATACTATAACAAAAAACATCATCAAAAAAATATTATATAATAATAAAACAAAAATATTCTATTTATATAAAACACAAATTATTATATTTATATAAACCACAAATTAATTAAATTTTATATTAATCATAATTTATAAAACTAAACAAGTTATATAATAATTATTAAAAAAAAAATAACAAATTAACATAATTTATATAAAATAAAATAATAAAAATAAAACACATACATGAATGGATCATTTGGACCACTTGGTGTTCCAATGCCCATACCATGGCTCCAATACCCAAACTTTCATGTTCTTCTTGCCATGTACCATCAAGGTGGGGAAATAACATGTTTTGTCTTAGTTGCCTCAACAAATTTATTTGTTGTAGCCATGTCATGTTCAATTCTTTGTTATGTGTTGCTCAAGCCACATCAAATGAGTATGGGATTCATATTCCTTCGTAGAATGCGTTGGGAATCCTTGGGGTTTTGAGCAACAATTTAAGGAGAAATCAAGGAAAATTGCATAGTTATGGATTTCATAATCCACTAGCCTCACCTAATAAACGTAGCCTTTCAAATTGTCACCTGTATCCACATGCACTTCACTCCCTCTAAATGTGGATCTGATTGTTATATTGTTGCATGGGAATTTGAAATGATTTATGATTAATGTTGATCCTTTGTTTTTTTTCTCTACGAATTGGTTTTATTATAGATAAATTAAAGACAAGATAAATGAAAAGAGTGGAAAGTTAGAGTTAACATATCAGTTTCATAATTGATCAATGCAGAAAATTGAAGATGAGTCAACAACCAATTTTGACAATTGTTGAATACCATGCATACGACGAGAGAATAGCCGATGCAAATAACTTGCTTAAATATGTATGTCCATGTAATGATTGTTGTGGTGGAAAGATGAGAAAAAGACAAGTGATTTATGAACATATGCTAAATTTTGTCATACCGGGATGTAACTTTATAAGTTTGGAAGAAAATAGTATTTTTTACCATCAATTAGGGAACCATTAAACCATTCAAAAAAATATTACAGATCTTAATAAGAATTATCTCTCAATGCCTATCTATTATCTCTGCAAAGAATCTCGAAAACAATGATACTTCAAATGCATAGCGTAGGACAACTACAATACATTTTACAAAAAGTAAGTTAAAAAAAATATGATCTTTAAGCAAGCATACTTACTAAGTTGTCATTTAACAATTTTATGTTAATATGAGGCACCACTTTGTACTTAAAAATATTTAATATTATTAAAAAAAATCATTTTCTTCTTAATGGTCATCTATTTTGAATTTTAATTGAAAAAACAACTTAAATATCCAACACGATAGCACTAGGGATCAAATTTGAAGGGTTGGTCTTAATTTTAGTTAGAAGGGTATATATGTATGGGGCCCTTCTATAATGAAAAGCTTAAAAAAATTACACTTCAATTGACAACAATAAATTAACTCCGCATTTCATAAAGTATTGCATTTTCAATCAATTTATGCCATTAAAGAAATTAATAAATCCACTACAATTAGATGAAACAACTTCCCTAAAAAAAATTATGAAATAGAAATCCACACAAACATTCAAACATTGAATTCAATACATTGAAAAAAATAGCAAAATAAAAATTTTAACTGAGATAAGCATCTACCTTGAATCCATGCTTAGAAATATTTGGCACCCATTATTAGTTTATTCACAACTGAAGAATCTTTGTTTCTTTCCAAACCAGTAAACCTAAATCATGTTTTATGATAACGAAATTATCACCCACTTTTGCACAGATCAGTAGAGAAAGTGCCAAACAGATTTGTACCCAACAATAAAAATCAATGGGGATTCACAGAATCATCTCAATGGTGAAGAATGGGAACTAATTGTTGCTATCACCCCTCCACTCCATTTTTTTTAAAACTTTTATATTAAACTTCAAGGAGCGGTGGTGCCCTAGAATTCCATGTATAGTAAATATCACCTCTATCCCTCACAGGTTGGAACCCCACTTGAAAACCGAAAAAATATCCATACACATTGTATCCAACTGGTGATGTAAAATATGTGGTGATCCATTCCCAAAAGCCATTAAACTTTGTAGGTAAATATGGACCACCTTCTTCCGTCTAGTACTTTGTTCTGTGCTCCACCATTTATACCTTTTTTTCTATTTATAAGATTGCAAATATGCAAGCTCATGCAACAGATAGAGATAGATGGCCATGCCCACCATCTATTATATACTTCAACCAGTCGGTCTCTATCTATATCTCCTATTGGATATTTCATGGGATATACTCCAACTACTACAGAATAAGCTAGATTTGGGTCCTATGGAAGGTGAACCACATTATTCAGTCAGTGCTGAAGGTAGACTGTTGCTCGCACTGGGATCGTCTCTGCTTTAATGGGTTATGAATCAATCACCACCACCCGATACTTGATTTGGATTTGTTTATGGAATTGGAATTAATGATGCAGGTTGGGATGCTTCAATCGCTCCATGTGCTCCACAGGATTTTAACAAAGTAAGAACACATTATCATATACCCCAAATTGTGACAGGTAGCTTGTGCAAGAAGTTGGAACAAGCTAGTTGTATAAACTACAAGGATGGAATCAACGAGCTATGGCCATTGAGCTCAAGGAAATGCTGCACTAGATTCTTGGGCGCGATGCATCTAGTTATTGATCTAAATTTGATCCTACTATAACCTCTGCCACTTTCACTCGGTAAAATTGGTGATTCATCTATGCTGTGCTAATTGGTAAACCATCTAGCATTACAGAAGCAACATAAGTTAATGAGGAAGTCATACCGTTGAGGGCGATGGAGGAAATTGGGATTATAATTTATGGAGGAAATTAAGGTGGGGAATTGTGATATTGAAAAGTAGTGCACATCAATGAATATTGTCCCTGGTCATTGGCCCAACCCCATTGGTTTTACTCGATACGAACACAGGTTGAACGCCAACATCAACATACCATCCATTAGAAAATAGTTATGTCGATTCAAAAGCAAAAAAATTAGATTATGATTTTGGCTCTCTTTACTTTACTAAACAAAATGTAATAGGAAGGTCCTATTCATGGGCCACATGGGCCATAAATTTTGGAATGGTTCCCCCCTCACTAGCATGGAATTATTCGATTGGATTGACATTTCTATGGTTTACATTTGGTCACTTCCTAGGACAACAATACTTCGGACCAAGGATGATAAATATTTCCAGATGCCTCAATAAGTTTCTACCTAGGAATGAAAACCAAATTAATTTTTGATGGATAGTTTGTAGGACAACCCTTTTAATGAAATTTTAATTCACATTATGCATGGGACACATGGGCCATAAATTTTGAAATGGCTTCCCCTCACTGGCGTGACATTATTTGACCAGACTAACATTTGTGGGGTTTACATTTGGTCACTTCCCTTCGGACCGAGGATGATAAATATTGCCAAATGTTTCAAGTTTATACCTAACTCTGACAACCAAATCAATATTTGATGGATAGTTTGTAGAACAAACCTTTTAATGAAATTTTAATTCAAAAACAAAAATCAAATTTTTATGACGGTCAAATTTTTAACCACACTTCTTGGACTTCTCGGACGTGCTGGAAACCCTTTGAAAGGTTGTGATGGCTTCAATTTTGATCCTTGGATAGCACTCACATTTCAAAGAGAGACACATATCAGTAATGACAATTCGAAAGAATGGACAGCTGCGATTAAACATAGTCTCATTTTCATTTAATGGCATCAATGATCAAATTTGAAGGGTGGGTCTTAATTTCAAATGGAAGGGCATTTAGTCTTGGAGCCCTTTTAAGATGAAGGGTAATATAAGTAATTATACCTTAATTGACAAGTATATTTACCTAAACCCTTCACCAAAAAAATGCAAAACAAAATATTGTTCTTTCAGTTTTTTACAATTTTTAATAGTTGAGCACCCCTTAATATTTACATGAAAAAATGATATATTTTCAATGAAACTTATTTTGAACACATTAAGTTTTCATATGTGTATCATTAATTTGTATCATTATTTTTATAGTTCAATAACATAACAACTATTCTATTGTATTTTTTTAAGTTGGAGCACACTTCATTATACAAAAGAAACTACTTAGATTATGCCCTAACCATATTGAGGTATCCAAGTGCAATCCAAGCTTGAGAGATCTAAAAATGATAAGGAATGGGCACCAAACAGAAAATATTACACAACTCAGAAAATATTAAAAAAAAAATCCTACATACCAAGCAAGTAAGCAAATCTAGCATAACCGGGGTCAGGGCATTAAAATTTTTTGTTCAACACTTGTCGTGGAAGCATACATGTATGGGATGGAGGGGAAATGGAATCAAGGCTAAGTCAATTGAATCCTTGCAGCTCACTGCATGTCTGAGTCTCAACAATCCGCCTTTTAAATTGAACCAAAATACCAAAAGAAGTTTATTAATGGCTAGATTTGAGAAAGTTCTAAGTGTGAGTAATTAAGGGTTCGGGGCTCTAAAATTTGTTGTGTTTTGTATAGGTCTACGATTCAGTGAATCGATAGTCACATGTAGTAATTTAAGTTATTTAATGAGAACATCTAATACGTATACCTCTATGTCGAAACCGTTTTCCATGCCGATGTAGGCCACTACCCTCTTTATTGTCTTACCAAAAGGAGTGATAATGAGGAAGAAGACCTAAAATTACGGACTTCACCTTCAAAGAATTCCTTGCAATAAGATTGGTAAGGAGTGATAAGAAGATCAAAAAACTCCAACATGTCAAATGTTAGTTGATTGTGTTAATTAAAGACTTATATGGTAAATTTAATATAAGACTTGCTTATACTTGTCTCTTACTCTTTGCGCCTTGACACATTTAATATTTTATGGTTGTCTCTATGCCTTGACCCAATTCATATTTGAAGGTGAGGATGTGCATGCATAATAATCCTTAGTTATGACTATGAGATGAGGATTTAAAGGGAAGAGGATGTAAAAACAAGTAATTTTTATATGTATTTTGGTGGCACTGAGGACAAATTTGTGAGAAACCACAATATTTGGAAGGATGGAGGGAGATTACATCACGATCATGCCACCCATCAAATTGAAGACTATTCTTGAGCCAACAATTGTTTTTTTAATTTTATTAATAACCATTCTTTCTCCATATCGTGTGCCCAATGACACTTCTCTATAGCAATGCATAAATCGACCTTTGCATAGTTTGTGATCCTAGCTACATGTTATTATTTGTATTTGCATGACATCGAGTGTTGTTTATAGTTGCCGTGAGTCCATGATATTCATGCAAGAAATGAAGTCTTATAGAGGAGGACTCATCAAACCGACCTTCTGAATTTCATTTTGACGAAAAAAGAGTGGACATTGGTAGCGAGGTTCACATAGCTAGTAGGCACAAAGTTTTGAGCTCGTTTCAGGACTAGCAGTAAACTAGTAGTTCTTTTTTGTTATAGTTGTAGTTGTTGACACATTGTCACACTTTAGATTGCAAACAAAAGTGAATCGAGAGTTAGAACATATTGATGGTTAGTGTCTCACAGTCATAATTGATTATTGGTCATCTTGCACAACTAAGCAGTAAGTGCATGGCATGAGCGAGTGAGTGATTATAATTTATCATATTTCCAATATTTTGAATGAAGAGTTGAACTTTATAGCATACAAATTTTAACACCTTGAGAAATTTATATGGATGGTGAATTTAAAATGTTTCCCTTCTTTTGAAATGTTGATATAAATTATGCCCTTCTTAGTTGGAAGGGTAAAATTGGAAGGGTAAAATTCAGATTTTAATTTATGTTTGAAGGGAAATTTTAAGGGAAGGGCTAGAACCCTTTGGAAGGGCTGGGAAGAGTTCAATTTTGAGCTATTATGGCATCAATGTTGGCAAGCACTTCGTCCTTACAGACACAATGGTCGATAGCCAATGGAGCATTTCAATTCCACGGGCACTAGCTGGTGGACTCCTGCTCTCTCTCTCTGCATCTTCAAACTTGGAGCTTCTTGAAAACCCTAGCGAGCGATTGATCCATCAGAGAGGGCCTAGTTGTGCAGTGTACTGGTTATTCTTTCGTGACATTAATTTACAGTTGGTCGTATGTCTGTTTTCGTTACAATGAATTTGTAACCGTACGCAGTGCCCTTTTTTTTTGCGTTTGTTGCCGTTTAATTTGACTCAGAAATGCTCGTCCCGTTTTCTTCACAAAACGTTCTATATGAGCCAAAAGCCTACCTGTTTTCTTGTGGTAAATCAAAGTTTCTGTCGGTAGATGGCCTTCTACAGATTTTGCATTTGAACTAGAGCCAAGCATTATTGTATTTGAGCTAAATTTCGACATAGGAGAGCCTGGCTTTGCTGTTATTGTTAATGTGCCAGAAGCATTCCTCTTTAGAAAACAATTACACTAGTTTTTTTGGCTGGGAATCCCAGAAACTTGTGTGATTGTGGTTTGGGGTGTGGAATATGCGTTTGGCTATTTGAAAGAGAGGATAGCAATATGACAATCTACGGTAGTTGATGAAGGAATCCCTAGCTTCTTTAGTATTAACAGCTGAATTTTTTAAAGGTTTTTGGAAGGGACCGAGTCATGATGAAGGCTGGACTACCGAACACTCGAAGCCGCACCAAGGCTTACTGTGAATCTGTAAGTAGAAATCATGTTTCCTTTCTCTGTAAATTTTCTGTTTCCATAATAATGTCTTAACTACTTTCCCAAAAAACTGGACATGTGTTATTTACCTTGAGAGAAACATCTTTAATTCGACAGGAATTTCCCAAAATAGGGAATACAAAACTTGCATTCTCAAGAAAAATATGTAAGCGATAGATGAAAACGATATATACGTAGAGACCAACTCCGCATTTTTCCTTTGACCACAAAAGGCTGGTTTGATGACAAGGAATCCTGTTTGCTAATTTTAACTATAAAGATGCAACTTCTGTGAAGACTTTGCAATAATGTATACTCTTTGTAGGAGAGAAATATACTTGGCTTATTTTTCTGTAAAAAATTGCAAATTTTCTGAATATGTTTCCACATCGTTTCTTAATTTTGAGAAATTGAATAAATATCTACATATCTCTATGAGCAGTCCTATATTTCTACATAAACTTAGGGATCTTGTGTCGAATATTGAAGAAGATGAGGATTTATGAGAAAGTGTGGCAAAACTAGCAACAGATACCATTTTCTACATAAAATGTTGACTGTACAAGAAGATCAGATTAGGTTTCTTATTTTCCCTCTTGGCTGTTATAAACTCCTAATGAATATAGTGTATGTAACAATGTGAATCTAGACACATTGAATTATGCTCCAAAAGTGGATGTAGATTAAAACAGGAACAAATGCTAAAACCTGTATTCTCATTTCCAAGAAAATGTAGAAGTATTCAATTATTGATATTTCATTTGTGTATTTTTAGAAGGAGAATATCCCTATTGGTCCACATGAGAAGAAAAGGAAGTTGTTTTTAAGATATGACAATACCAAACATCACCTGCACCAAAAAGTAATGGCTTTGAAATGTTATCTGTTCTTTCCACTAAGAAACAAGGGGAAGAATCAGTTTAAGCCATTAGTGTAAATGGGCCGGAGGAATATGAATAAAATCAAATGACTACAAGTGAAGTAGAGGCTTTGATCAAAGTGAAGATGGTAGGCAAATTAAAGAATGATGCAAAGGTAATGCATTCTCTTTTTCAATTTTTTTTTTAATACCACCTTATTTTCTAGAATCTGTGTCAATCTATGGCAGATACAATTAGAAAAAGCATGAGATTTTGATGCTTAATAGGGTAGAATGGAACAAATGATGGATTACATCAGGAAGCTTCGAGCTTGTGGTCAGAAATTTCTTCAAAAGGAGGCTGGATATATTCTTTAGAAAGAGCAGCTCATGGGTCAGATAGAAGAGCAGAGAAAAAAACAAGAGGAAATTGGTAAGTCCGATTTTGCTTTTCATCCTGTGCTTGTTTTATAGTTTTCTTTGTTTGGAAGATTTGCTGAAAATATTGTTCAAACCTTATTGAATTTCTTATATAGTACATATATGCTAGTAGAAGAGGAAATGTTATGCATAGAATGATAGAATTCATATTTCTAAATTTATCTGGTGTAGCATTTTTGCCTAGTAATCATAGAAATGAGTTATGTCTTTTGTTAGCAATTGGTGGTTGATACTTTAGCATCCTGGTGAGCACCTCTCTTGAAGGTACCATGTAAGTAGTTAGTTGGAATTGTGATTTCATTAGTTTCATTGCATTCTCCATTTTCTGTAATGAAGCTTGAGAAAGAAAAGCTGGGTGATGAAGTCACACAGCGAAAACTAAGATGATCTACTCTTGAAGCAGAGATTTCAAAAGTCAATATAGAAAAAAGGTAATTTAATTTGTTGTTGTTGTTCTTTACTCTTAAAATCACAACCAGTGTTCAATTCAGTTGTCTATTTTTCTGGTCCATTGATTGATTACCAGGTTATGTTAAGTGTTTAACCAAGATATAATTGTATCCAAGATCTTTGATTGTACATGACAAGGATTCAGAGGCATTGCGTATTGCTGGAGAAGAAAAATCAAAGCTTGCTAACGAGATAGACAAACTTAAGAGTGAACTATCAACTTCAAATGATCAAGTGTGCAAACTATTTTATATTGCTTTTTCTTTTTCTGTGCTTACGACATTACACATTGTGAGAAGTTCATTAGTCATCATTTTAACTTTCCCTTTCGACAATTATGCTGACTTGTTTTTGCCTTTTTTGCAAAATCAAATCCTTACATGATATCAATAATGATTAACATAGTATAACATGAGTCTTCAAGTGTACAACAACAAGTTGCAGACTGATGCTGTTGTTGCTACAGAAGAGAATATGAAGACAAAACAAGAAAAAGATGCTATTGTAGAAACTCTTAGTGTTGTACGAGGCAGTGCTGCTGCTTTGCAGACACAGCTAGATAGTGCTAAGGCAAGTGCATCATGGGTCTGATAATTTCTGCTATGCAGGTTTGTGATATTTATAGCTTTATTCTGAAATTATTTCACCCTTCTATGTACCAAAGCATATTGTAATGCTTGAAGTGAATTCAAACTAAGCTCAATGCATGTGCAATGATAGCAATTGCTTTTGTTCCCTTGCCTAGATGACTTGTAAGAATGCCGATTAACACTTTGTTTATACTGGCAGGAATCTTTGCTCAAAGGAACGAAACAGAGGAATGCCTCGAATGAAGAGATAGAGAGGGTGCATGGATAACTTCAGCATGTTATAGAAGACAGGGATCGATGCATAAACCAAATCCTGGTTCTTACAGAAGAGAATGCAAGGTTTAAATAATTCACAGGAAAATCAGCATGTGAACTTCAGATACTTACTAAAAAATCAACTGCACTTGAGGTAATTTAAATAGAAGATTACTTTTCAGTCAAAACCATTAAGTGATCTCCTTATACCTTTAATTGAGCTCCTGCAGAATCTGGTAAATACTATTGTAATATATTTAGATACTAGAAAGTGATTTAGTCACTTATTTGTTATCTCTATATATCTTGAGATATTAAATTCTGGAGTATTATTGGCTGGGGAAATTTTTGTAGGAAAGCTACATGTCTCAAGCAGAACAAATCAAATCCCCGTGTCCGCAACTTGATGTGGCAAATCAGAAATTGAAGGTTGGGGCTAAATTTTTCTTCCTAAAATAAATTCAATTGGCTTTCCTTTTTATTTCTTTGTCATCTAAAGAAATATTTTTCTTTGTCCTATAAGGGTACTTTTATTTTATCTTTTCAATGTGGTATGGAAAATATCTTTCATTACCATGTTTACAATTTTTGAAAGCTTTATATGACATCTGGAAATTACAGGACACGACATCGTCCTACCATATAGGAAATTACAGGAAATAAAGATTTATTTTATATTTTCCTCCCAAGCACCCTCCAGGAAATCCTTCACAGAGACGAAGTCATATAAAGCTTTATATGACATCCTTCGCAGAGACGACATCATTTTGCAAATTACAGAGGTGTGTGTAGTTTATTTATGTAAATATTATGGGATAGATTTATCTTTTCTATTATGTTTTGTAAGTCTTGGAAGTTCTCATTCTGTTAAGAGTCCTCTTTACTATGGAACAAAACAAAACTCGATATTATACAGGATTAAAAATAAACGAATGGTTTTATTAATCAATGCGATATATAAGCCTAGTTCCAATACTGGTTCATTTTCAATATTTGTGTTTGATCTAGAGGCAATTGAACTAATGTCAATTACGTGATCATCCAATGGGTAGAATTTGTCGGAATTTGAACAGGCCAAGAATTGAACCCAGAGCCTCCCCTCGGCTGGTGGGATGCTTTATCACTGAGCTCTCTGTCCTTTCCATGAAGGGTGTCCTTAATGGTTTGTGTTTTTGTAGAACCATGCATTTCCATATGTGACATATTTTTTTTCTACAAAAGAAACCAACCTTCTGCTAATTTGATCCATAAGTGAGCCTTGTTTATGAGATTTTGCTGAAGTGTTTGCACCCATAGGACTATTACAATGGAATGGTTTTTGTATTTATGAAGGATTACAAGTTTTTTGACCTATTTGCACAGTTCAGGGAAGTGTCAGATAATTCACCGGAGGCAAGGCCACAAGCACCAATGTCACCCACCAGATACTGTCAATTCAAGTGGCTTGGTTTCATATATCTCTTATGATTGTTGTGAAGGTGATTCGACAATTTTTTCAGAGATGCAGGAAACAAGACCTTTTATTCCAAATTTAAAGAGCCAAAAACTTGTGGTTCCATCTATCAAAGGTTGAATTTCTATAGTTCCAAAATTCCTAAAATATATGCATCAAAAACAATTGACATGTTGGTAATGGGTCTTGAAATCACAAAAGAAGTTTCAGGTCCTCACATTTATGATGGGATTGAATCCAACCAAAACAATGTTTTTAGGAGTCACATGGAACTAGAATCTCCCAAATCAAGTATCCATTTATCCAACAAAATTTCTATACACAATGTTCCCACAAAGACCACTCACATTAATGATATTTCTGACTATGATAGTACCTTGTCTTATGTTCCCAAAACATTTACTATACCTTTACTAGATAATGCAAATTATTGTACACATAGCCCCATTGGAGTACGTAGTGTTTGCACTGAAAGTCCTGTAAATCATGTCCCCTCCCAAAACTTGGTAAACGTTATCCCCTACTCTCTTGGTACTACCAGAAATATCTGTAATAGTCTTCAAAATGATTTTCCTACCTCTAGTAGTTTTTCAAGCAATTTGACAGAGCATCTAATTTTTGAACATGAACTTGATTACTCTTCAAGTTTCCTCCAGGATATTTCTAGTACAATAAGTCAGATGTTTGATTTCTCCAAATCTATTATCCCTAAGAAAAGTTTGAATTCAAAGATCCTTGTCACTGATGTCTCCCCTACTGAGAATCTGTTTGAGCAGTCTAAAAGCACCAAGAGCCATATCTCATATGCTTCTAGTCCTAAAACTTCTATGCTGGATTCTCTGAGTGATATTTATTGTCTGGATATTCCAAGTTCCACAAGTTTTGTTGCTAGAAATGTCTCTAGTTCTGGAATTTCTGGGACTATTTCTCCCTTTCTAAAGCATTCAAACTCCCTTAACTCAAGATCAACCATCAAATTTAAAATCCACGAGCCAAATGAATCCAATGCTACAATTTTGGCATCTAAAATTCAGGGCCCAAGTATTTCTTTTTCCAACAGGAAAGGGAAGAGAACTTCTGAAACTGATAGTCTACATTGCTCTCCACACAGAGAATGAGTTTTTGTTTGCCCCATTTTGGGAAAATGCACTAGCATCAAGGAGACTCGTCAGTTGCAGTGCAAGATGAAGCTTGTCATCCTTCGTCAATGGTTGTCCCAGAAGTTGTGATATCACTATCTCTAGTTCTAGAATTGCTAGGCCAAGTTCTCCCTTCTTGGATTTGGTTCCCTTTAATTTAAGCTCCACCAGTTCATTGATAATTAGTGATGCTTGTGGTAGTTCCTCACGCAGTACCATCAAATTTCAAAACCATGAGCCAAATGAACATAATGCTACAATTTTGGCAGCTGAAATTTAGGGTCCAAGGGTTTCTCTATCCAATAGTACGAGGAAGCAAACTTCTGGAACTGATCTTACACATTGTTCTCCACACAGAGAAAGGGTTTCTATCCACCCCATTTCAAGTGAACATGCTAGTAGCATAGAAGGAGAATCATCAGTTACAGTGCATCTTGAAGCTTCTCATACCACTATTAATGGTTTGAAAATATCCGAGGAGAAATCTACAAAGTGTCCAAAATTTTCAAAACGTTCAATAGGGAAATCTTCAAAAAGAATAAATGAAGGTCTAGTCGAATCAATTGAGGTAATTGAAAAATATGTCTTTAGCATTCCACTTATGAGTATTCATTGAGTACCAATTAGACACACTATATTTCTAGGATTCTTATGTTTTCAACAATTCCATGGGTTAATCGTTAGGAGTTTAGCTTGAAATTGAGTGATTTTAATCTCATCTTGACCAATGTTCTCTGATGTAGTTTGCTGTTATATCCGTTATTCTTTCCATATGAGTACTTTCCCAAGCTTTTCAACTAGGACAATTGGAATTTCCAGCCCATGGATTGATAAATTGTGGAAACAAGTAATCTTAGCCTACACTTGTGGCACTTATAATAATGCATAACTATATTACATGCTTCCTATATACTATCAAGGAATGTATGGCATCAGCTTCATAGTCTCTGTGGATGGCTTTCTTAGTGTGTGGTCTCCAAATGCTTTATGAGATGGAATTCATATTTTTAACCTAAATATATCATGCTATAGATTATGCAATTTGATGTTCCTACAGTCATGTTGATTATATCCCAATCATAAACTTTCTTATTTTATTGTTAAAATAGAGCTTATCTTACCAATTTGTACATTGTTCAGTCAAAAAATTCATAGCCAACAGATTTTATCAGTGTTACATGGGGACGCGTTCCCCAGGGTCAGACATTATACTTGTAAATAGTAATACTTTGTTATTGGATTGAGCATGTTCAAACTTGATGCAATGTATCTTGTAATAATATAATTAATCCATTTCGATATGTATTTTCCAATATAATCCCTTTTCAGGTTAGTGTTTATTCTTCCTTTGCATGAATGGCGGCGGGAGTAGGGCAAGTAGGGCAAGGTTTAGAGCATCAACGAAGAATAATGGACCCTGCAACAAATGAACCTTTATTCACCAACTGTACTAGAGATTTTCTTGGAACTCTTGATTATATTTTCTATATAGGTAAATCTAGTGGATATTTTAATTACATTTGGTTTCACAGATGTATTTTGATGTTATTCTCAAGTGCATGGTGTTGAAGAGAGTCATTGGATGTGTCAAGGGTTATTTTATAAAGCATTGCATTTTGGTTCTAAAAGTTGTGGGAAATGCTTAGATTTTATTTTACAAATTGAATGATGTTTGTTATATTCATTTCTTCACATGTGGAAGCTAGAGATTGGCACTAGTGGGCAGTTTTCACATGGTATTAAGTTGAACAAAGTGATAATGTGGTGTAGTGTATTGTACAACAAGAGAAACAAAAGGAAAATCCACTTTTTCTAGAGAGGCTTGGACAAACCAAGACACCTACCCAGCTTGACTTTAATTTTTTGGTGGACCTACAAAATTTGTGTTAAAATTCCACTTATCCAAGCTATCAAGGATGCTCCTATCTACAAAAGAGTTAGAGGATATAGTCTCAAGAGATTCATGGGAATACCTCAAAGACTTCATGGTGCTACGAAGAAATTCTTTACTCATTGGGTATCTCTTGATTCTAGGTTGACCTTGGTTAGCAACAATTGTTTCTTACATTGCTTGCAGTTCTAGAGGCATGACTATTATGCATGGAAAATCCCTTCAAGGTTGACTATGTACCTAAATTGCAAGGAAAATTGGGTACGAGAGACCTTAGACATAATGTTCTGGTTCCTATGAATATCATGTTCCTCACCCAGTTGTAACCTAGTTGAACACCTGGAGACCTTAGCAGATTCTGACTTGCTCACCCCTATTAAGACTTTAGACAAGTACTAAAGGATTTGGTGATCTGGAGTTACATGAAATTTCATAACTTTTATGACAACATGGCATCTTTGGAGAGTCCATTTGTAACTGGTTTCTTAGTTTACATCATTTGGTAATAGTTTGACGAAAATGTTATACTGCAAGACATCAAGATATCTTCCTAATGCACTTGTGATAGTTTTACAATTGCTTAATCTCACAGAAGCTTGAGTTCATCCTTTTAATGATATTTCACAGCTCTGTTGTTAGTGGGGTGCATTATTGCTATAATTGGTGCTATATGTTGTTATTTTCACAAAATGGTTATTAATTTAGGATTCTTGTACTTTATGATATATTTGTAGTTAAAGGACCTTGGGATGTGATGTGATATTGACTATATAATTCATAGAGCTAAGAGCGGGAATTATTAGCTTTCTATTGGGTCTAGATTGTAGATAAATAAATTTCAGTTGTTGAGATGTAAAAAAATTCTCTCAAATTCCTTGGTGTTCTTCTCTATTTGTTAGTTTGGAATTTTTGTCAGGTTTTGTGTTATATCCAAATATTGTCACCACCATGTGATAAGACCTGGTTTTCCCTTAATCCCAGCACTTGGAGTGGAAACCTATCCTATTTTTCAATCTTACATGAAAATACTCAGCACCGCGCTTTCCCTATTAACCATGAGTGGTACCTTGCTCGCACTGCCTTCATCTTGTTTGCCATAAACCATGCCACCACCTGTGGCCTTTGGTCCATAAGCATTTCTAACCTAAACCGTTCTGTCATAAGAGGAGAAAAGTGGTACCCTGGGTAAAACGGGAAAAAGAGAAGTTTCTCGAGGCTTATAGATCATGAGCGTTGTGTCCTCCCTTATCCCTATCACTATGGGTCAGTTGAGCTCGAGATCCCCCATCATAGGATCTTAGAAGCCACCTCATCCACAAATCTCTCAACCATTCCTATCCATTGAGCCTTATAAATACAAGCTCATGTCCATGGTTGAGTGGGAGAACTATAGAGGTATTGTTATGTTGTTGGATTGACCACTTGGCCTAAGCCATTTGAGAGCCTATAGAAAGAAAAGTTGGAGCTTATGGGGATGAAGTGTTGGTTTCATGGAGATGCATGTCGACACTAAGGCTTAATTGGTTGTAAACTTCTCCATACATCTTAATGCAAAGCTGATTTATGTCCCACATTACTGTTGTTTTGATTCTGCATGTACATGTTGTTAGATTCCTTAGTCACTAACATGGATATGTAGATGATGTTCTGGTAGCTTTGATGTATTTGTATGTTTGATCTGGTTGAAGGTACATAGGTTGACTATCAAAGCGGTATTCCAGGTGTCTACAACATCCAGGGAGGGTCTTCATCCTTTGTTGTTCACTCATTTGTTCTATGATCTGAACCATTCAGACCAAAGGAACAACTTCTGTCCGCAGAAGGTGAAATATTTCTGCTTACAAATCTGGTGACTCCGCTGGGGTATATATATATATTAGTTGATCTGATCTTCCTCAGTTCTTCAACTCTTGTCTAAATCCAGGCTCAGATGTCCAACTCTCTCCAGTCAGATCTGCTATCTCACTCAGTGAATTTTGGTTTGAAACTTCCAGATCTGAATTATTTCGACCTTTTATGCTCTTTTTTATTCTCAATCTGTCAGTTTTTACCTTGATCTGATCCTTTTCTGACTTGATCTGTCGTTCTCCTTTGTGTTTTGGATTTATACAGGGAACCGCTCTTATGCAGTTGACGAGAAGTGGTGCCATCGCCTGAACCTAGTTAGTAGCTCGCGGCGCCATCTCCCGAGTCCTGTTGGCGAGAAGTGGTGCTGGTCCAGAACCGCTCTATCAAGACCCCTGCAGTGCGGTGCCAGGTAGGCATCATTCCAAGACCTCTTTTTTCTCGTTTTTTGCAAAAAATTGAGTTGATTTGCATTCATCCTTGCATTGTCAGACTTGTGTGTTAGAATTTGATGCTTGTGGTTTGAAATTTTATGGTTAAAGATTGGTTTGATTGGAAAATTCAAAAGCTGGATTAAGCTTATTGATTGTTTAGTCACTTCTGTGCTTGTTGGTTGTGATTGTGAAAGGACTTGTTTTTTGAAAAGCTTAGGGTGTTAGTAAGATCTCTTTTCATTTCTGTTACATAGACTGAAAGAAAAACATTTGATTAGCATCTTGGTTTCATTTTTTGTTTTCATAGAGAACTTCTTTTTTCTCCTTTAAAAAAGATTTTTTTTTACTGAGATTAGGTTATCATCATTGAGCATTAGACATTGGATCTCTGATTGGCCTTACAAGATTTTAGGCTCTTTATGTTCTTTTTTCTCTTATGCATTTAGTACTATCTCATCAAAATAAAAATATGGTAGTTTTAAGTTAGATTTATCTATGTTTTAAGAAAAATTGAAAAAACAGAGTGCATATGCATGTAGTGTACTTCTTGTTTTTCTTTTAGGAAAAGAGATTCTTCCCCTTCTTATTGCTTTCAGAAAAGAGAAATTAGTTTAGAAAGTGTTGCTTGTCTTTGATTTTGTGTTCAAGATTGTTGTTTGGAAATATTTTTGGTTTTGAAACAAAAGAAAATACTCTCTTCCCCCCTGTAGGTAGGCATACCGAACGGTAAAGTGAAATATTTGCATACACATATTGCATGGTTTTACTTTTTCTGTTAAAAATCCATGCATTCACCTAACCATACACTTTAAAATTAATGGTAGTTATAGGTTAAAATTTACATAGCAATTTGAGTGATAGGTTAGAGATGTGTTCGGGCATTGTTAAGCGTAGGAGTTGTCGTTATTTGTTTGCATTACATCCCATGACTCGCACGGTTCTTCCACGTACCGTCGGTATATCAAACGACCTTTCACGTACCCTTGAGGTATATAGAAAGGTACTTCATGTACTCGATTGTATATCGGAAGGCCCCTTGTGTACGGTTATGCATTAGACAACACTACTACCAATTCGAGCTCCCATGTACCTTGAGTATATCGAGAGACTCCACTAGGATACCTTATCCATCTGAGAAAATCCCTTTGGCCATCTTGCTTGGAGCCATACACCAAAAATAGCATTTGGGTAGATTA
This sequence comes from Pseudotsuga menziesii, assembly GCA_001517045.1. Taxonomy (NCBI): domain Eukaryota; kingdom Viridiplantae; phylum Streptophyta; class Pinopsida; order Pinales; family Pinaceae; genus Pseudotsuga; species Pseudotsuga menziesii. Next base: position 157,583 of record LPNX010470823.1, read on the forward strand.
CTATGCACGTACCCTAGAGGTATATAGTGGCACCTTCTTGACAATCCTGGTGAGAGACTTGACTATCTGAACTCCTCCTGTCATTTTAAGTTTGCTTGTTTGACCTATAGCTTGAGTATGGAAATTTTTTGGTGTGTTTTCTAGTTTTTTAGACCCTAGGTTAGATATGAATTGTACAAACTGGATGAACTAAGACAGTCCAGAAGAGTACGGGGCTTGCCACCCGACTTTATTCCTAGTTCAGGAGAAAATTCAATGGGGAAGATCCCCCATGTCGTGCTGCTCCAACTTCTGCACGAAAATATCCAGGTCTCGTTACTTAACATAAAAAGTATAAAACATAAAAAAACAAATTTTTTTTATCCATTTTAGGGTTTCTTACTTCTTACCGATGTCACCCCACTGTCCGCCAGGTGGGAGCGGTAGGTCAGGGTCTCCGCTGAAGTCTATACTCGCATAAGCATAATCCTCCACCATCAGGATATGATCTCGGAGCCATCTGAAGAATGGGTCACCGAACTTCACCTTCGCCTTGCCCGCTCCAGTATGGGCCATAATCCGGACCCACTTCTGCATACGGGGGTCCTGCGCCCTCAGCTCTGTGAAGACCACTTGAGGTCTCGTCTGTGGTACCCACTCGAAGAAGAAGCAGGATAGAATGGAACCAAATCCAAACTGCTTCAGTTCTCCCTACCGACACTTAGTCAGCTGATCTTTGAATATCAAAAGCAGGGCTTCTGCCTAGTTGAATACTGTAAGTGCCATGGCCTCTATGGCATATAACATGTGTGCCCTAGAATCCTGGTGCACACCCTGACTCTCATCCACTCTCTGCATAGTAAATAAGACAGTCCGTAGGGGCCCGTCCATCACTGTCCTGATGGGGATTTTCTTCCCCGATGTCCTCGTCCCTGGGATACAGTGACAGTCTATCAACTCTTATGTGGTAATATGCCCTCCTCGAGAACTTGTCAGCAAGATGGGGGCACCCTGTCTCGAGAGTCCAGTCAAGAAGTAGATGTCCTCTGCCTCTACTGTCAGAATATGAGCCCCAACCTCAAAGTGTTGCTGCTCCGGATTCCACATATGAAGTATGTTCTCTAGCAACCACTCTTGTTATACCATGCTAGGGGTCCGAAATAATTTTAGGAGCCCACAGTCTCGTAATGCGGCTATACAACCCGCATTCCTTTCAACGAAAGCGTCATCATTGTCATGTTGTATTTCTTTCCATATCACCATGATTGATCAACAAAAACCTACCAAAAACAATCATAACACATATTAGAGTCATCCTTAATGATTTAAATCCAAATAAATGATTTATTTTTACTTGTGTTATCATTTCTAAATCTTCACAGCCGGCACCGCCTGTGCGCAGTTGAAGACAGGTTGTGGCACCACCTGTGAGCCTTGTTTTAGGTGCGGTTCTAGTGAGGTACCATGTATCCCGCAAGGGATAAGTGCAGTGCCTGTTTCCATGGTTTTAGGGCTTTCCATACAAGCCCAAAACCCCATCAAAACTCAAAATTAAGACTATGAAAAGAAAGAGTAGGGTTTTAACTGTTACCTGGAACTGACGACGCTTGAGTCCGACGGTGGAAACTCTCGATATCAGCAGTTGAAGATCTAACTAGGAAAGTGTTCCAAATGCTCTCCACTATGGGTAAATAGTAAAATGATTTTATTTTTCACTATTTACATGACTTATATACACATTTTTTGATTTGACATGCTATAGTTTTGATTTAAAATCGCTTTTTACTCAAAATTTATCAGTCGTAATCCCTTGATGTTAGTTATGAGAGCATTTAATACTTGTTTGTTGAGTGGATTGCAGGATAGAAGAACCATACTAGTAAAGCTTTGGGAGTTTGTTTATGACTTTTTCGTACTACCATAAAATGGAAAAAGTCGATGAGCGTTTGTTACGACACTTTGGTCATGCTCTTTAAACCTAGTATCAAATGTCCAAGTCTGTTTCTGATTCTTTCCATGCTTGTAAAAACTGACATTGTGTAAAGAAACCCCATGGAGTCTTCTTTTAACCCTTTTCAGGCTCCTTAAACACGAAAAGATTGTCGAGTCTGTTTCCGATTCTTTCCAGGCTCGTAAAAAGTAACATTGTGTAAAGAAACCTCATGGAGTCCTCTTTAAACTCTTTTTAGGCTCCCTAAATATGAAAATATTGTTGAGCGATATTGTCTTCTTCACGCTCGTTAAAGTATTCGAAGAGTCGTCTTTCCGACGATAGGTTATCTCTTTTTCAGTTTGGATAGACTATTTACGAAAAAGGAATACTCCAGCCAATCATGATTGGAAGAGTTCTCTAAGGTATGATTTTACACTTTTTCAGGCCTTAGGGACTAAATCATATGAAAAAGGACTCCTTTGGAGTCTTCTTCCGTAATAGTTCAGAATCTTTAAACATGAACGATACTGAGTTTTCTTTCATTGGACTTGTTAAATTAAACATTGAGAGACTCGTTTTGGGAACGAACACCTCCTCTCCTAGGTTCGCAAAACATATGAGTTTGGACTTGTCTTTAGGCAAGTTATATCGAGTGTTTGTTACCCTATTTGAACTCGTAAAACCGAAAAGAGGCACCCATCGATCATGATGGGGAAAATGGGAAGGGAATCATTTTGTAAATAAATGGCAGTAGTTTGTCGTTACCTTTGAACATGGCACTTGTCTGCATATCATGTCAGTCAATTGGGTATTTAGCTGATCTCCATGACGATCCACTTTCATGAGTCATGTCACTCCTTTGAGTCTTTCAAAAGAATGCATTGTACACTGTTGCATCGTGAGTTTGTCCTATTCATTCATGCTGCCAAGTATTTTGTCGTGCCGCCCGATGTTCAAAGGGAAATTGAAGAAGTTTTTCCTCTACAGTCAAAATAGTCTCTGTGTCAGTACTTTTGAGTCAGTCCTATGGTTACTACATTCACATCATTCCAAAACTATGTTCCGAGTTTTTTGTCATCGATGTGGGACTCATCATGGTGCTCCTTCGATGAGACTATTCTTGTCGACATCAGCTCATCATCCGGGAACTAGTCTTAGAAACAAAAACTTGCTACCTTGAGATCTGTATGCCTTAATGACAGATTCTCTCACTCTCGACATAGGTTCACATCATTTAACCTTTGATCGATAGAATCAAGTGGGTGTTCAACATCAGGACATCTATTCACACTCAGTAGATTGTACTAGGGTACCTTGGGAATCATTGACATCAATGGTGATCTCCGTCGCACTTGTTAATGGTTCACATCATCGGTCGGTAATCAAGTGGTTTCTACCATGTTCGACTTCAGATCATTGTAATCACATGGATAGAATCGTACTTTGTGGAAGACGATATGAATACCTTGGGTATTTGTTTAGCACTCATTGCTTTCCCCAGGTTGCGATGGATTTTTGTATATCTAGCATGGATCCACATTTGTATGGTCGTGGCTATGCTCAAATTTGTGTCTATATGACATAGATCTACATTGTATGTATGGTAGCTATGTCCAAGTTTGAGTCCTCTATCACATGGATCTACGTTGCATTCTAGTAGCCATGCTTTTTTATTCCTCCCATGGATCTGCCTTGTATTGGTCTGCATCCATGAGTTGGTTACTTGTGTCTATGAGTCAAAAATATTGATGTACTACAGATGCCTACTGGACGACATTCTCTGATCGAGCTGATATTTTCATCTCTGGGTGACAATTTGTTCCCTCAAAGCTCTCATTTATCATATCCCTCTAAGACTCATGCTTTGGGGGGCATTCTATTATACCGAAATTCTATCACCACCATGTAATAAGACCTGGTTTGCCCTTAATCCCAGCACTTGGAGTGGAAACCTATCCTATTTGTCAATATTACATGAAAATACTCAACACTGCGCTTTCCCTATTAACCACGAGCGGTACCTTACTTGCACCACCTTCATCTTCTTTGCCATAAGCGGTGCCACCGCCTGTGGCCTTTGTTCCATAAGCGTTTCTAACCTAAACCGCTCTGTCATAAGAGGATAAAAGTGGTACCCTGGGTAAAATGGGAAAAAGAGAAGTTTCTTGAGGCTTCTAGATCATGAGCCTCATGTACTCCCTTATCCCTATCATTGTGGGTTAGCTGAGCTCGATATCCCCCATCATAGGATCTTAGAAGCCACCTCATCCATAAATCTCTCAACCATTCCTATCCATTGAGCCTTATAAATACAAGCTCATGTCCATGGTTGAGGGGGAGAACTATAGAGGTATTGTTATGCTGTTGGATTGACCACTTGGCCAAAGCCATTTGAGAGCATAGAGAGCAAAGTTGGAGCTTATGGGGATGAAGTGTTGGTTTCATGGAGATGCATGTTCACACTAAGGCTTAATTGGTTGTAAAATTCTCCATACATCTTAATGCAAAGCTGATTTCCGTCCCACATTACTGTTGTTTTGATTCCGCATGTACATGTTGTTAGATTCCTTAGTCACTAACATGGATAAGTAGATGATGTTTTGGTAGCTTTGATGTGTTTGCATGTTTGATCTGGTTGCAGGTACACAGGTTCACTATCGAAGCGAAATTCCAAGTGTCTACAACATCCAAGGAGGGTCTTCATCATTTGTCGTTCACTCATTTGTTGTGGATCTGAACCATTCAGACCAGAGGAACAAATTCTGTTCGCAGAAGGTGAAATATTCTTGCTTACATTTTGAAAGACAATATAGGGATGGCCACATCATGGGATGTGATGATAAGTAATCAAAGTACTAAAATATGGAAATTATCAAGGTGTTTAGAAACTAGATATAGCATCTACATTTCAAAATTGTAATGTTTTGTAGTTTATTTATGCAACACATTTTTTCAACATTGATGCTTGTTTGACCAACCTTTCTGTAGGTTGAAGTTGACTTATTGCTTTCAGCACATTCACATGCACGTCAATGGTTTGAAACAAAGAAAAAACAAGCAAGCAAATAGGAGAGGAAAATAGTTGCACATACAAAGGATTTTAAAGATGCAGAGAAAAAGACTCAACAAAAGCTGCCACATGTATGAATTAACATTGTTTATAGTACCACAAATAATCTAGTTTTCCATGTCATCCTTTACCTTGTTCTAATTTTATTGAATGGAAAAAAATTATCTTTGGAGTAACCCTATTGAGATTTCAACATAGTGTCCACTGCTTTAGTAATGGGAAGTTATTACTTATTCACAACAGTTCAACACAATGACTAAGAACTAGAAATGAAGCACAAATAAAGTGGCATATTTCTTATTGCAACCAATAACAATCAGATTCACTCTCCATTAATAACAGTTACATTCATACCTTTTAGTTGAATTCATATTATTAGCGTTAATAGATTCACTCTGCTTGTAGGGTTTAGTCTCTAGGTCTTAGCTTAGATCACTAATTTACATTCTACATCTTACTTTAAATAGAAGTTGCTTTTGTGTTGTAACTTTGGCTTGGCACTATTGTATTCAGTAGTCCCATTGACCTACTTTTGTGGTCATTTGTTGGACATTAATAAAATTATTTTATCTTATCTTAATCTATACCAAACTAATTTATAGCATGGAAAACACATTTATCATTCTTGAAGCGGAGAACAAATAAGATTTTGGAGTCCGTCATTTCCAAACTTCAAGCCTTTGAGATTGATATGTTACATGTATGCACATGAGGTTGTCAAAACCCTCATACATCATAGAGTCAAATAAATAAGCTATGTGTTTGTTTATATGAAATCAATAAGTCTAGATATCTAGAATTGAGAAAAGTTCGTGTGAATTGAGTATATACTTTGATTTCTGCAGCTAGTTGATCATGTTTGGTAGTTCAAAGAACAGTGATTCTTGCTACGTGTTTTTTTTTAACAATTATGAAGAATGCAAGGAAAACCATTTCATTTTTTGTGCCATAGCAAATTCTTAAGGCCATGTTTGGATGTGGATGGAGTTAATTTGATGACATTATTAGACATCTTCAGATGCTGTCAGAGAAACCACAGTAATCAGTGGACTAGGTCGACGTTTTGAATCCATATCAAGACTCATCATCAAGACACATTGTCAATTGTGGAGAGTACGAGAACAAGGAGATTAATACCAGAGACATGGAGATAAAAGGAAGAGAAAGTATTTCAGAAAATTCATATCTCCTGCTCTAAGTTTGATCTTTATCCTCAATTTCTCCAGAAGACAGAATTGCTGCCATAGATCCCTTCCGTGTAGGGATGTAATTTCTGTTGCCAAATTTCTGTCGTGGTTAGTTTCAGATGTTGTTGGAGAAACCACAGTAATCAGTTGACTAGGTCGACATTTCAGATCCATATCAAGACTCATCATCAGGACGCATTATCAAATGTGGAGAGTATGAGAACAAGGAGATTAATACTAGAGACGTGGAGATAAAAGGAAGAGATAGTATTTCAAAAAATCAGATCTCCTACTCTAAGTTTGATCTTTATCCTCAATTTCTCTAGAAGACAGAATTGCTGCTATAAATCCCTTCCATGCAGGGATGTAATTACAAAGACTGAAATTACATCCCTACACGGAAGGGATATCTAACATCAATTTCATCTTCTGGAGAAATTGAGGATAAAGATCAAACTTAGAGTAGGAGATTTGAATTTTCTGAAATACTATCTCTTCCTTTTATCTCCATGTCTCTGGTATTAATATCCTTGTTCTCATGCTCTCCACATTTGAAAATATGTCCTGATGATGAGTCTTGATATGGATTCGAAACGTCGACCTAGTCAACTGATTACTGTGGTTTCTTCAACAAAATCTGAAACTAACCACCATAGAAATTTGGCAACATAAATTACATCCCTGCACGGAAGGGATATCTGCCATCAATTCCGTCTTCTAGAGAAATTGAGGATAAATATAAAACTTAGAGCAGGAAATCTGAATTTTCTGAAATACTATATCTTCCGTTTATCTCCATGTCTTTGGTATTAATCTCCTTGTTCTCATACTCTCCACATTTGACAATGCGTCCTGATATGGATTCGAAACGTCGACCTAGTCAATTGATTACTGTGGTTTCTTCGGATGCATCTGAAACTAACCACCACAGAAATTTGGCAACAGAAATTACATCCCTGCACGGAAGGGATATCTGGCAACAATTTCGTCTTCTGGAGAAATTGAGGATAAAGATCAAACTTAGAGCAGGAGATATGAGTTTTTTGAAATACTATCTCTTCCTTTTATCTCCACGTCTTTGGTATTAATCTCCTTGTTCTCATACTCTCCACATTTGACAATGCGTCCTGATGATGAGTCCTGATATGGATTCAAAATGTTGACATAGTCAACTAATTATTGTGGTTTCTCCGACAGCATCTGAAACTAACCACCATAGAAATTTGGCAACAGAAATAATTAGACATGCAAAATTTTCAGTTAATACCTTTGTTTTGAAACAAACAGGACACAACGTTCGATTTTGAGAGAAGAAGAAACATGCGTGAGAGATATGATAGAAATGTTGTTCAAAATACTTTGAAGGCTATCAAGAAGATTGAGGAAGTTCGTGTTAGCAGGGAGGCTAAATTATGGGAGAACATGTTTGTCTCATTCTCTTCAACTTTCCTTGTAAAAGAGTCAATGGATAATAACTAAAAATTAGCTAATTGGTTATCTTCTAATTGTTGTTGCTTATATTACTTGTGTGTCCAAATACAGGAGAACCAACATACAACATTTGTCAGTTCTCAAATCTTACCTTCATTGTGGTGATATTTTTTCCTGTGGTGCACTTTTGGAGTGCCCTTGGTTTTGATAATTCTTAGTATCAGTCTAGTTGTGGATATATCTAAGGAAGGTTGGCCGGATATAAACTTACAAACATGATTAAATGTTTCACACTAATTTTCATATAAAATGTGTCAACTATAATGTTGGGCATGCTTTTATTATTTCATTCAACTCTTTTTGAAATATGTGTTGATTTTCTTTTGCTTGCTTATGGGATGAAGGGCAATAAAACCAAACAAATTAAAGAGGATGCTAGATAACTATAGTAGGGCATTCATTTGGTCAAAGCTCGTCTTGCCATGCAAGAAGATCCTGGGCTTACGTTGCCGATGAAGGAACAGAAGATGAAAGTTAAAGTTTCCATCTCTAAGCAACAAAAAGAGCATTCCATGGAAGAGTGAAATGTACATGTCAAGAAAAATCAAAGCATTTATCCATTTTATAATTATACATTGAAAATGTAATCAACTTACAATATAAATTATTATTTTTGTTTGCTAGTTTTTTCGTGACTTGTGGGACTAGTTAGTGGTCTAAGAAATTGTGATCTAGTGGCATCTAAGCCGTCAAAATCACCCAGGAATCTCCCTTGGCCTTGGTCACATTAACCCTTATCATGGCTGTATTTTAAGTGTCTCCTCCCAGCTACCTTGTAGGGTTCAAAACTTCGGGTCATCATGCAGAACGAGGCCTATCGAAACCAGTCGTTCTAATGAGATTTGACTACAATATAAATTGTTTTCTTGTCATGTTTTATGTTTTTTCTATCTGTCAGTAGTTTGGGGATAGAGGCTGCAACTACCCCTCAAAACAGTTTATACCGTGCTTATTTGATTTTCTTTAACTTTTATTTTATTTTATTTATATATCAATATGAACATGGTTTCTTTCCTTGATTGCAGGTTAGTGGTTGTTTAAGTTACCTTTGAATAAAATGATCACACAAGTATTCATACTTATTGTCAACAATCAAACTCAAAGTTATTGTTGCTAATATTTCATCTCATTTCATTTCCATATATCTATTGGCTAAGAGAACTTAGATTTAATGCCCATTCTTCTTGATGTGAAATGGTATTAGTTGTATATTTATTTTTACTATTCTGTATACATTTTGGGTGATGAGTTGTTCCATTTGCTCATCCTTTGCTTCTATATAAACAGGAATTCTCCTTTCCATGACATCATCCACCACTATCTTCACGTTACTTAAGAATTTTCAGTCAAATTCAGATATCTTGGCATGACTCTAGATGACTCGATATATAGTTTAACATTGGATGCATGCATGTCATTCCTATAAATTTATGGGATTTTTGCATTTTGCATCATTCAAGTATACAAAATAATGACTATCAAGTTACTATAGATACATAATGGCTTACCTTGTAATAGTCATTCAAGTCTTTCAAATGCATTTATTAAGTGCAAGAAGGACTTGAAGCACTAGTACAGGGTAAGCCATTATGGATCTATAGTAACTTGATAATCATTATTTTGTATGCTTGAATGATGCGAAATTTCTTTGAATATCATAATTATCAAATAATAACAACTTCTTAAAGGGTTCTAGCTCAATGGTAGAGCACCTGCCTAATTATAGGCAGGAGGCTGGTGGTTCGATTCCTCCATGCCCTATCATAAATTTGTGACTACAAAAACGACTAAATTCACATATATATGACTATTAGTATCTACTTTCCCATATCTTATAGCGCGACTAACATCTAGTCATATTTAGCTTAGTCATTAATATGTTATCATCTAGTAGTTTATTTAGTCGTATATTTGGTCATTAATTGTTACAATCGGTGACTAAATCCGTGACTAAATCAATGACTAAATCATTGACTATCAATGACTAAATCATCGACTATCAATGACTAAATCAATGACTAATAAGTCAAGCTATTAATGACTAAGTGAAATACGACTAGGTTAGTCAAGCTATAAGATAGTGGAAATTAGCTACTATTAGTCGCCGACTCAAAAATAGTCGTTTATAGCTGGATTTTAGTCATTAATTTCTCATTTTGTACTAGTGTAATGAACCCTTTGGATACATTGAAGGGGGAGAATTGAAGAGCAATAAAACTATAGTCCAATGTCACCGTAGCTTATACTTGAGTTTGCATCCCTTTGTCCCTTGGAGCACTTAGTATTCTTCCCAAGCTTTGCCTTGCTTGTGAGCTTGCTATCGAGAGATGGAGGATTTAGGTGGTGGAGGCCCAGGTGGAGGACTCAGTTTCTCTGGTTCGCAGACGTGCCGACAAAGGTTGTCACTCATGTAATCTCTGATTTATATTAATAGAAATATCTTTTCTTGTCCTATGATGTGAATTTAAATGAATATTGAATCCATGGATGCTTTTAATTGCTTATAAATTATTGATTATATATGCTAGAGTATGTCTAACACCATTATATAGCATGCTTGTCTTGTTTTCTATTGTTGAGAGAGCAAATTGTTAACATAAGCGGGATTGGAAAAGCTCAACGGGGATCTACATCAACCATCTGGAATAAGGTATGTTTCAAGATCCTTTAGTGTTAGATGTTTTATTTCTCTTGCATATTGGGAAGGGATTGATTTCTGCGGTTACTCTGTATGTTGTGGTACACCCCAAGCCATAGGAATTTTTCTTCGTAACACCAGCCATTGTGTTTGAAGATTACCTGGATGCTTAAAAAATCCGCTGTCATACATGAGAACAAAATCAACAACCTGAAATTGCTTAAACTTGATATGGTGGTCATGCCAAGTCTTCTTTCTCTCCTTCTCAACTCGCTGATGATATCATGTGACAAAGCGATCTTCTTCCAGCTGAACTAGCTACGGCAAACTTTCTTCTACTACGCTAACATCTGCCATCTCAGTAATCACAACAATTCTGAGACCAGGTACAATATATTCTAATGGAATTACGACTTCCTATCCATAGAACAATATGAATGTATTTTGTTCTATCAATTTTTTTACAGGTTGTGTGATAAGCCCATAATACGGCAGGTATCTTATGATCCCAACCATCCCTATAAACATTGCATATCTTTGTCAATGCATTCTCCAATATCTTATTGAACGCTTTGACATAATCATTTTCTTCTGGGTGATATTGCGTCATATTCTGATGCTGAATCTGGAAATCCTAAATTAATTTTTCAATTAATAGATTCACAAAAGTTTGTCTTGGTCATTTGTCAAAATATCTAAGCATCCAAATCGGGTCACTACATGGTCGAACAAAAATCTTGCAGCAGTCGTAGTAGTACAATCTCTTACTGGAACTTCTTCAACCCATTTAGTTAAGTATTCTATCGTAGGGATTATATAACATACACCCATTCTTTTTCCTGGTGGGTTAATGTTGATCCTAGAATTGTTATCATTTTTGGCAATTAAATCACTCATTTAGACATATGTTCTATCATATTTTTGTATACTTTATGTCACGCAGATCACTGTTCAGCTCAGGTATGTATGAATTTAAGGTTTATATGAAAGCTATTTATTATTATTATTTTTATGATTTTATTAATTAAAATTTATATTATTAAAGTATATTTGATGTATTAATTAATCTATATATTTGTTTGCATATTTTACAATATTTTTGGGACAAATTAATAAACAGAACGCATTCAACCTACCTTGCGCATAGCACGTCCAGCTCGACGTCCAGTTTGTCATCCAGCTCGCTACATGAAATTCGTTGGTAGTTTTCCAGATGTTGAAACGTGTTGTTGTAGACTGTAGTCCTGAAGCGCGCCAACAAATATACACTTCATTCGCCTTAGATCGATGCCCATCGTATCCAGCTCACGGCCCAGCTTGCTGTTTAGCTTTTCGTCCAGATCGCTCATCAGACTGCACTATGTTGAGAATTAATTTCAGGCATTTAAAATGTGAAATATCTTGCAAACGACCTGTTGTCCACGTGTCTGGATGATGGAGCTTGTGTACTAGATAATCCACCAGCTTGCAGCCTCCTTTGCTGACACCTTTCCTGCTGATCACATGTTGAGTTACTGTGTTTTCCCACATTCTAGAAAACTCGCTATGCGTTCTTCTATGTTCTCCACTAGTTCATGTCCGCGCTAAAGAAAGAGTCGTGTGCCACCTCTGAAGACTGTTCACGCTGAAGAAGGATCCTGTGTGTTCGTTGTCTAGTGAAGAAGACCAGAACTGCAATGAAGAAGGGAAGATCCTATGCGTTGGCCTGCAATCTGTTATGTGCCTTTATAGTCGACTAAACTTAGAGAGAAGTTGACCACTAAAGGGTCAATCGACTAAACTTAGAGAGCAGTTGACCACTAAAGGGTCAACTTACTCATCTCTGTAAACTATTATATAAATCATCCTTTGTGTGAGAGCTCCATTTGCTAGAAGAGTTAGAGAATCAGAGAGCTAGGGAAGAATTCACAGTTTATCAGTTTGTTCTTGGGTACATTGTATTTCTATTCCATCATCTGAATAAAGAGTTGTATGTGTTTCTTTTGAAGATTTCATTTGAGTAGAAGTTAGCCAGTCACCACCCCTAGTTGCTGAGAGGGACCCTGATCAACCATAGGTTTCTTTTTTTCCTTGTTTATTTCTTTTTCTTTTGTAGTTAGTTTTATTTCTAGTTAGTTGTATTGTTTCATTTTTTTTATGTAATGCATTTTTATTTACAAAATCGAGTAACTAGACTGCGCACATAGTTTTCTTTTGAATCCATTTTTAGTTTCCTGTTCAGTTTATTTACAAGTAAATATAATAGATTGCTTTTAAATTTAGTTCTGTCTATTTTCTGTTATTCATTTATGCAATTTAAATCTCAGTTTATTAACATGCAATGGTTTCTTTATGTTTATGTTTATGAATTTGTTTAAGTACATGTCACTGTTAAATTTGCTTAATAAGTAGGTTTACTTATTGTCTTTATGTATTAGATCTACATCTGCATGAATTCAACTGAAGATTAGATAATTTAGGCTGATTTTTATTATTTTAACTGTACAGGCTGTCATTTGGACAACCTGTTTAAACTACCACTCAACCACCCCTTTCAGACCCACAGTTCAATCTGTCATTCAACCCTTAGTTTAATTTTTAGTGTTTTTTTTATGTATTTCAAGATTGTTTTTAGTTCTGTTTTGTTAATGTTTGAATTATGTTTTGACTCAGATAGTTAGATAATAGTTTTATTTAACATTGAAGTTAAATTTAGAGTGTTTTAGGTTATTTATAAAAGTTTTATCATTTTCCTTATTTATTTTCACCTTGAATATGTGTTAAGCTGTGTTATGTTTTTGTTTCTTGAATATTGTTTCTGATTTATTTTTACTAGTATATTGTTTTGTGTTTATGATTTTGGATTGATTTATCCTTTGCATATAAATTCAGTGTTATATGTGTTATCCTTAGTATGTTTTTAGGTTGTTCCTTTTTCATTGTGTGATTGCTAAAAGAGACTTGTAAGATAGAATTCAAAAACATTTTTATTAATTTTTCTACTTGTTTCTTTCTATTTAATTTTCTTTATTAAGTTTTCTACTTGCTTATTAATTAGGTTTTCCTTTCATCTTAGTTTCCATTTTAAATATTAGGTGTTAATAGTATCATTTTCAGTTTAATAAGTTATCAATTATTTAGTTTAATATCTTGGCCGGTTTAATTAATTTAATAGTTGAATTCTTAGGAGTTTGACTCGGTTTTTCAATTTGAAATATCTTTCGATATTTTGTTTGCTAAAATACTTCCATGACACCATAAAAACCCCTCTACCTTCACATATATTTTGTGTCATTTCTAAGCTTACCAAATCCAGTTGATAATTAAAGATTAGGTGAATTAATTTAGACATTATAACACCCAACACTTTTGGCATCGTTGCCGGGGAGTTGTTATATAAGGTAGAGTAGAATTCTTTATGAAGTTTAGTAATAGATTGGTAACGAGGGAGCGGTAAGATGAGAGGTAAGAACCTGCGCATCTGTGATAACATGCGCCCCCAAATCTAGCAACAATAGTAGCATAGGTTTTCTTTAGTTTAAAGTTTTTCGTAAGCAAAATTAAATATCCTTAGGGTAGATTTATTAAGACCGGAAAACTTATTGAATTCCCTACTAACTATCGTAGCGGATGTATTTCCCCAACTACTAACTCACCAGAAAGGTATTGAAAGATGTTATAGGAAGTAGTTCTCCCCTGAAACCTAAGGAGTCTCTCTTAGAAGAACTTACTGGGAAGCCATAAAAGGAGAAGGAACCTTGGCAGAAGTTCCTAAGGACTCGATTCCTGAGAAAGTTCAATAAGATCAACCATTAGAAACTTCCAGCCCTCCACTAGTTTCGAATCCAATTAACACAACTTTTTCACTAGTAGGAGATCCGAATTTCGTTGAATTTTTTTATCCTGCCTAAGTAAAATCTCTCTTTGGAACCTCAGTAGATCCAGTCTTCTCGCAAATTGAAAATTCTACAGTACAACCTACTATCCCTATAGGATTCAATAAAAACACGGTTGATTAGAGGAAGATCTCTCGAGAAAAAGAACGTTGGGACGCTCCATTATAACCTCGAAAGGAGCCTCCTAAGTATATTTACATTAAGAATCCAGCTTATATGGAGAGATGGGGAGAAAATGAAGATCATGATGAAGTTAGAAATGAAGACGGATAAGGGGAGAATCAAACTAAGCCTCTACCTTCGGGTTCCCTATTTTAGACACAATACAGGATGTAACTATGAAAAACATCCCTCCTTCCTCCTTACCTACTTTATATGGAAAAAGTAATGAGGACGCAGACACATTCATGTTCGATTTCGATATCCTTTGTATGAGCTATAATTATCTGCAAGATGCTCACAAACTAAAACTCTTTCCCTCTACACTAAAAGATTCCTCCTTGAGATGGTTCATGGGATTAGGAGAATTCACTATCAGGACTTGGGATGATATGAAAACTTCATTTTTGCAAAAATATCAAGAGTATTGCAAACCCAAGGACTCTCGACATGATATATTCAAGATACAACAACTTGAATATGAGAGCCTGGAGGATTATCTTGAAAGGTTCATTTATACATTACATAAGTCTAAATATAATGACCTCTGAGAAGATGCAGTATGTACACTTTTCCTTAAGGGGATATCTGAGGACTTGATAGAAAGTATTAATCTCATGGCAGCTGGCAATATTTCTCATAAAATTTTTGCACAAATCAATGATATGTGTAAAAATGATTCTAGGAGTAGGGGGAAAGTTGCGAAAAATTTTCAAGAGCCTTTTAGTAGAAATGTAAGAGGAAATGTTCCTAGTTTGGGTGGAGTTACAAGAGTAGAGTTAGGAAACCAGTTGGAGAATTTCAAAAATGATATCCAAGGAGCAATGGGTTCTCATATAGATGCTTTACAATCTAAGAAGAGGCGGGATGAATAACAAGCAGCAATGGGTATCTTTTGTCCAATATGTAGAACTAAACATCTGCAAAGGGAATGTCCATTAAACAACATCTCCGTATGCCACATTTGTACAGAAGAGAATCCAACAGATAACTGCCCATCCTTGCCTAGGTTGCAAGCCATCTATAAGAGTGGGGATGTAGATGAAACATATAGGAGGCCTCCTTGGAAACCTAGAGACTAACCAACATATACGAACTTTCCACCACAATCTCCACTCTATTATCCTCCATATCAACCACCTCAACAATGGAACAATTCAATTTGGAAGAATTGTCCACATCAATACCCTCCACCTTAATTTCCACAACAGAAATATTGCTCACAAGGATGGAGAGGAAAACCATATTCTCAGCCACCCTACACCTAATCATCCTTATCCTCACAATCAAACAAATTTCCAGCAAATGTCCCCTGGATTTGTACCTCCAGTTCCTTTTATCACACAACAAATTCATCACTTTCATAATGCAAATCCTCCTCGATCGACATTATTACCTACACAACCGATACCTAACCCTAATAATAAACCAAATCAAGCTATTAACACCATTGAGTTGCAAACTCTTCCATCATACCTTATTTTGACTATACCTGTACATGGAATTCAATTATGATCGGGAAGAGTTGTGAATAATAAACCCAAGTCATCTATCATCATTCAGGAACCAAATGAAGAAGAAGAAGATTCAAGTGAACCTGTGAATGATGCTATTTTGGAGGATGTGAACATTCCAAAGGTTCCAGCACACACCCATCCTCCGCAAGAAATTATTTGGGAGCAAAGAGTCCCTCCATTTCCAGAAATACTAGTAATAGAAAAACCTATAGTTCATCCAGAGTATAACATTTTGAATGAATTAAAGAATATCTGTATTAAAATCCCTCTATTACAAGCTATCAAAGACATACCAATCTATAGAAAGGTAATAAAGGAGCTATGTATTAAATGCCCAGGAAATAAGCAAAAGGACCTTCTTACAATTCATGTTATAGGAGAAATGTATGAATGTATGACAGGTCAGTCCTAGATTGCAAAATATACAAATTCAGGAGCCCCAGTAGTGACTGTAATTATAAACACCACCGCCATAGAGAATACATCAATCGATTTAGGATCCGCCATTAACATGATGACCACTGTAGTTTTAGAAGCTTTACAGTTGGGACAATTTCTTTGACCTACTCCTTACATCCTAGAACTAGCAGGCAGCACTATGGTAAAACCTGCTGGAGTCCTGGATGACATTGTTGTATCAGTAGCTTCATGGGAATACCTTGTCTACTTTATGGTCGTAGAATCAAAGGATCCTTCTAAAGGGAATCCTATTAGTTTGGGAAGACCATGGTCAGGGATGATTTTAAGGAACCATACTTATTTAAAAGTGTATAAATGTTGGTGAATCTTACCAATTTTTAAAACACCAACTATAAATGTTTGGTGATATTTTTCAAAAAATATTTTAATTTCTAAGGATTTTATATCGTTTATATAATAATTTTACGATTTTTAGGGTGGAAAAAGTTTACCCTATCAATATTGGGCGAAACAGGGATTCAAAATATGCAAAATGGCGAATCGTTTTTTGGAGAAAACCCCCTAAAAATAGCCCATGGGATAAATTTCACCCCTAAAATTATCCCTGAGGTCCATGGTTAGCTACCGAAAATTCTTTTATAGGATGTAGGGATGGAGAGATGACTATTTCCAATGGGTTTTCCACTGAAAATTCATGGTGTTTATATTGTTCTTTTGGGGATGATACTTTGATGATCTCTCCCTTCCTAGTGATTTCTCTTGGGTACTTCAGGAGTACACCACTGAGAATGTATTAAACCAGTTTGTTTCTTCGACAACCTGTACAGATTTCCCTCAGTATTTTGCTCAACTCGATCAGATTTTTGGAGATAAGTTTCAAGAGAATATGGCTCTTTCCATGTTTACAGAAACACCTTGTGTTTTCACGATTGAAGAGCATATAGGACCATATACCATACCTTGTGAAGTTGGACCTGAAAAATTTCTACATATAAACACATGATTAAGTGAAAACCAACAAGCACAGCTACTCAAAGTTCTTAAAAAACAAACTGGAGCATTGGCATGGGAATACATCGATATGAAGGGTATACACCCTGATACCTGTATTCACCATATTTATATGTATCCAAGCATGTCACCTGTAAGGCAACCACAGAGGAGGATGAATCCTGCTCTAAAGGATATAGTAAAATAAGAATTACAAAAACTCCTCACTGCTGGTTTCATCTATCCTATCTTCGACAGTAAATGGGTATCTCCTTTAGTAGTAGTACCAAAGAAAGTTACAGGGAAATGGCGTATTTATGTTGATTTTAGGGAACTAAACAAAGCTACACTTAAAGACTACTTTCCTTTACCTTTTATTGATCAAGCATTAGATACTCTATCAGGTAAACAATATTTTTCCTTTCTTGACGGGGATAGTGGTTACAACCAGATTTTAATAGCACTTGAAGATCAAGACAAGACCACTTTTACATGCCCTTGGGAAATGTACGCATATTGGGTTTTTCCTTTTGGCTTATGTAATGCACCTGCCACTTTCCAGTGAGCAGTCTTAAGAATATTTTCTGATCTTATACATGACTGTGTGGAGGTATACATGGATGAATTTATGGCCTATGGTAATACTTTTCAAGAATCCCTTGACAACCTCAAGAAGGTCTTGATTCGATGTCAAGAAATGAATTTATCCCGTAGTCATGAGAAATGCAAAATGTTACTGACAGAAGGTATAGTTTTGGGACACCATGTTTCCTCCCAAGGAATTAAGGTAGACCTTGTGAAGATCGAAGTAGTCGTTGGCCTTCCCTCTCCCAAAAATCAGAAAGAGGTAAGAAGCTTTCTTAGCCATGCAGGCTATTACCACCATTTATTGAAAATTTCACTAAAATAGTTGCACCAATGTTTACGTTTCTTACAAAGGACGCAAAATTCCAGTGGACAGAATCTTGTCAAAATGATTTTGAAATCCTAAAAGCTAAACTGTCGATGGCATCAATACTTAGGGGTCCCGATTGGTCCCTTACTTTTCACATATCTACCGATGCCTCTAATACGGCCATAGCAGGAGTCCTCAGCCAAAAAGAAGGACAAGCACCTTATGCCATTTATTTTATTAGTAAGAATTTGAATCCTATTGAACTCAATTATACTATTACTGAGAAAGAATTTTTGGCAGTAGTTTATTCTATTAATATGTTTCGTCATTACATCACAAGTTATGAAGTTTTTGTGCATACCGATCACTCCACCATTATATTTCTAATGAATAAACCAATCACCAATGGTAGAGTGACTCGGTGGCTTCTTTTATTGCAAGAATTTAACATTACCATCATTGACCGACCTAGTAAAGAAAATCTCGTAGCAGATTTCCTTTCCCGTATTCAACATGAAGACGGTACTAAACCAGTTGATGACACTTTTCTAGATGAAAATCTATTTGTTGTATTTGTTCAAACCCCTTGGTTCGTAGATATTGCCAATTATTTATAAATTGGGAAAATACCAAACCATTTGTCTCCACATGAGAAGCATCGTATTATAGTTTAGAGTTCCAATTATTATTGGATTGAAAACGATCTCTTCCACACTGGTCTAGATCTTATTATTCAACGATGCATGCAGCAGGATGAAATGATAGACATCCTACATGCATGCCATGATGGACCACGTGGAGGACATTTTTCTGATAAGAGGACGACATATAAAGTCTTACATTCTGGTTATTATTGGCCAAGCATTTTTAAATATGCTACCAAATATGTCAAAGGATGTGATTTCCAAAGAATGGGTAGACCTACTTCATCTGATCAAATGCCGTTACAACCCCAAGTTATTATTGAACCCTTTGAGAGACGGGCTCTTGATTTTGTAGGAACAATTTCTCCCATGTCTCGTAAAAAGAAATATATCTTAGTGTGCACAGACTATGTCACCAAATGGGTAGAAGCTAAAGCTTTATTTAGAGCTACAAAGAAATCGGTGGTAGAATTCATATATGAAGAAATATTCACATGATTTGGTGTACCTAGAGAAATTGTTACAAATAAAGGTACTCAATTTACTTCTAAATTAATGAAATAAATTACTACGAAATATGGCATCCGACATTGCAAATATTCACCTTATCGTCCTCGGGCTAATGGCCAGGTAGAATCAACTAATAAATTATTAGAAGCCATTTTAACTAAAACCATTCACTTACATCATAAGGAATGGGTAGATAGACTCCCAGAGGATTTATGGGCCTATAGGATAACATGGAGAAACACTACTAGACATACCCCCTATGAGTTAGTGTATGGTAAACAAGTCCTTTTACCTATTGAATTTCAAGTTAAAACCTTTCGCATGGCAGCACAATTAGGCATGAATTTGGATGAAGCATAGAAACAACGAATATTGCAGATCAATGATTTAGACGAGATTAGACAAGATGCACTCCAAAGAACCATGCTAATACAAAATCAACGAAAGATATGGCATGATAAATTTATTAAGTAAAAAAAATTTAACTCTGGAGATTGGGCACTACTATTCAACTCACGGTTTAAAAATTTTAAAGGAAAATAAACCACCCGTTGGATGGGTCCATATGAAGTAGTTACAGCTTTTGACAATGGGTCGGTAAAAATTAAAACAATTGATGGCTCAGAAGTTTCCTTTGTAGTAAATGGACATAGACTCAGAATTTATCATCAACCGCAACCTAAACAAGATTTTATATAGAATGTTTTGCAGCAAAATGAAATGGAATTAGTTGAAGGGGAAGCTATTCCTCTTCCTCCTGATCCTTAAAAACAAATTTTGGGTTATTATAACTTGTATATATGTAAATATGTGCTTGTTTTCTTTGAATAAATAAGAGTAATTTCTAATAGGTTGTTTACGTAGGACTCTTTTTCTTTTTATTATGTCTTTATGAATAAATTGAATCATCTAACAAGTGGTTTTGCAGTTTGATTACAAGTATTCTATCTCTATAAGCAATTTATGAAGTATTACTTGGACAAGGGAAGTATCTTAATACTCATCAGGTATCTTAACCTTTCTTGGGGTACTTTTGAAATTTTCAGCTTATGGTGATTATTAAAAATTTACAATCCTTTGTATATCATACTTAACCAGCTCCTCTATGATTCATATGGTTTTTGGTATTTTGATTCAGACATGTATATTTCTGATTTACTCTTTTTAACAGTTGCTTGATAGACTTACTTTCATTATCATATTTTTCACATTCTTATCTTACACCTATGGATTACTAGTTCATCTTATGCTTGTTATCAAAACTTGTCTCTCATGTATTTTAGTGATAACTTGAGAGTAAGTGGAATTTTTTGCCTGTGGGAAACATTACTTTTCTTTTATGAAGAAGAAGGACTATAAGGTTAAAGAACAGCTTTAGGTTATTCTCTTTTGACATGATCTATGGTTATGACCATTATGAAATTACTTATAAGTTTATTTAAAAAAATTGAATTATGTGTTTAGTAGGACTTAACACAATCTAGTACCAATAAGCTTCCATATATATAACATCATTATACAAGGAAAACCCGCCGGAGTACTGAACAGACTTGCTAGCAGTGAGTCAATGCTAAGTAAAAACTCAAAACACGGAAGCTTGATAAATGCAAGTAAACCCGTCAGGGTACTGAACATGCTCGTTGGTAGCGGGACTATGCTTGCATAGTACCAAGGTAAACCCGTTAGGGTATTGAATAGCCTGCTGGTAGCAGAGCAATACCTAGTAAAAGAGATCTGGTTAATGCACTACTATGCACATAGTTTGTAAAACAATGATAATATGAAGAATTTTTTTTAGAATTTATGAATAAACATGTTTCGGTCAATTTTTTAACATGTCATTTGAGAATGGCTGTAAGTTGGGCTTGACCCCGCCCATCTAATTCAGCATATACCTAGGATGTCATTATCCTAGAAATGGGACCCATAGCTGTGAATCTCACATACTCCGGGGTAAACTTCAATATTTTGTGATGATAAGATCTCTTTAAAAAGAGGCATTGATGACTAGTTTTTCCTGTGGTATTATTTTGGTTCAATTATTATCATTCAAGCGGTATTTCTAAGCAATGTTATCTTTTTTATGAATATACATCTTTGAATCATTCCCATTTACTAGTTAGGTAGTTTTTCTTTTTTTTTCTTTACCAAAATAATTAACAACATGATAGAACTCTTTCATTTTTTTTGGAACAATCACTTCTTCTCTCTTCTATGGCTTGAGGACACGCCATATTTTTGGTTTGGGGGAAGATGGATTTGGAAAAATTAGATTGTTTTCACTTTTTTTATGATAGATTTATTTATCTCTGCCAAATTATAAGTGTTTTTCAGGATAATATAAGCAGTGGAACTTGATCATAGCATGAAGCATATTTTCACAGCAAAATCAATATGAAGGTCCAAATGAAATATTAAATGACGACCTGAATAAAACATTGTAATATTTTTAGTATTTATAATTAAAATTTGCTAACCAAATTTTGTTTTTTTGGCAAATAACTTTTACCTTCATATGGATGCTCAGAAATTCTACTTATCATTATCGATAATCCTATCCTTTACCCAATCATGCATGTGAATTATCAATTGACTAATTCTCTTAATTATAAATGTGATTTATACTTTTCATGTCATATGTTCAACATTCCCAAAGTTTTACTTTGGACATGGTTGGATTAATTTAAAAAACCTTATGACTTTACTTACTTATGTATATGCCCGTTGCTGGCTCATATCTCAAAATTTTCTATGATAGTGTGATCTGTTATCTTTCTTTTGCTCAGTGGGACCTGGCATTTCTTCGGTTTGGGGGAATGTTGATCTTAGAATTGTTACATTTTTGGCAATTAAATCACTCATTTAAACATATGTTCTATTATCTTTTTGTATATTTTATGTCACGCAGATTACTGTTCAGCTTAGGTATGTATGAATTTAAGTTTTATATGATATCTATCTATTATTATCATTTTTATGATTTTATTAATTAAAATTGACATTATTAAAGTATATTTGATGTATTAATTAATTTATATATTTGTTTGCAGATTTTGCAATCTTTTTGGGACAAATTAATAAACAGAACGCATTCATCCTGCCTTGCACACATCACGTCCAGCTCAACGTCCAACTTGTCATCCAGCTTGCTGCGAGAAATTCATTGGTAGTTTGCTAGATGTTGAAATGTGTTGTTGCAAACTGTAGTCCTAAAGCGTGCTAGAAAATAGACACTTCGTTCTCCCTAGATTGACGCCCAGCGTATCCAGCTCACGGCCCAGCTTGTTGTTCAGCGTTCCATCCAGATTGCTCATCAGACTGCGTGCTGTTGAGAATTATTTTTAGGCATTTAAAATGTGAAACAACTCGCAAAGGACCTACTGTCCACATGTCTGGGCGATGGAGCTTGTGTTCTAGATAATCCGCTAGCTTGCAGCCTCCTTTGCTAACACCTTGCCTGCTGATCACGCGTTGAGTTGTTGTGTTTTCCCACGTTATAGAAAACTCGTCGTGCATTCTCCTCTGTTCGCCACCATTTCATGTTCGCACTGAAGAAGAATTCGTCTGCCACCTCTGAAGACCATTCACGTTGAAGAAGGATCCTGTTTGTGTGTTGTCCAATGAAGAAGACCAGAACCACGATGAAGAAGGGAAGATCCTATGCTTTGGCCTATGATCTGTTATGTGCCTTTATAGTAGACTAAATTTAAAGAGCATTTGACCACTAAAGGGTCGGCTTGCTCATCTCTGTAAACTATTATATAGATCAGTTTCTGTGTGAGAGCTCCATTATCTAGAAGATTTAGAGAATCAGAGAGCTAGGGAAGAATTCACAGTTTATCAGTTTGTTCTTGAGTACATTGTATTTTTGTTCCATCGTCTGAATAAAGAGCTGTATGTGTTGCTGTTGAAGATTGCATTTGAGTAGAAGTTAGCCAGGCACCACCCCTGATTATTGAGAGGGCCCCTCATCAACCAAAGGTTTCTTTCTTTTCTTGTTTCTTTCTTTTTTATTTTGTAGTTAGTTTTTTTTCTAGTTAGTTGTAATGTTTCATTTGTTTTCTGTAATGCATTTTCATTTCCAGAATTGAGTAACTAGACTGCACACACAGTTTGATTTTGAATCCATTTTCAATCATTTAATTTTTAGTTTCATGTTCAGTTTATTTACAGGTAAATAGAATAGATTGCTTTTAAATTCAGTTCTGTCTGTTTTCTGTTATTCGTTTAATCAATTTAAATCTCATTTTATTAACATGCAATGGTTTATTTATATTTATGTTTATGAATTTGCATAAGTACATGTCACTATTAAATTTGCTTAATAAGTAGGTTTACTTATTGGCTTTATGTATTAGATCTGCATCTACATGAATTCAGTTGAAGATTAGATCATTTAGGCTGATTTTTATTATTTTAATTGTACAGACTGTCATTCGGACAACCTGTTTAAACTGCCATTCAACCACCCCTTTCAGACCTACAGTTCATTCTGTCATTCAGCCCTTAGTTTCGTTTTTAGTGTTTTTTTATGTATTTTGAGATTGTTTTTAGTTCTGTTTTGTTAATGTTTGAATTATGTTTTGACTGAGATAGTTAGATAATAGTTTTATTTAACATCGAAGTTAAAGTTAGAGTGTTTTAGGTTATTTATTAAAGTTTTATCATTTTTCTTATTTCTTTTCACCTTGAATATGTGTTAAGCCGTGTTATGTTTTTGTTTCTTGAATATTGTTTATGATTTCATTTTACTAGTATATTGTTTTGTGTTTATGCTTTTGGATTGATTTATCCTTTGCATATAAATTCAGTGTTATATGTGTTATCCTTAGTATGTTTTTAGGTTGTTCCTTTTCCATTGTGTGATTGCTAAAAGAGACCTGTAGGACAGAATTCAAAAACATTCCTATCAAGTTTTCTACTTGTTTCTTTCTATTTAATTTGCTTTATTATGTTTTCTACTTGTTTCTTTCTATTTAATTTTCTTTATTAAGTTTTATACTTGCTTATTAATTAGGTTTTCCTTGCATCTTAGTTTCCAGATTAAATATTAGTTGTTAATAGTATTATTTTGAGTTTAATAAGTTATCAATTATTTAGTTTAATATCTTGTCCGGTTTAATTAATTTAATAGTTGAATTCTTAGGAGTTTGACTCGGTTTTTCATTTTGAAATATATTTTGATCTTTTGTTTGTTAAAATAGTTCCATGACACCATAAGAACCCCTCTACCTTCGCATATATTTTGTGTCAACTCTAAGCTTACAAATCCTAGTTGATAATTAACGATTAGGTGAATTAATTTAGACATTTTAACACCCAATAGTTAATATGACCCGCAAAATCAACAAACCATTTATCAAATGCTTGCAAAGTGACTTGTTTTACTAGCGACATTTCATCTCCTCGAGACGTGTTTCCAGTTCTTTGGCAGATATCACAGCCGCGACAATAGTCTCTAGTATCTCCATTCAAAGTAGGCCACTGTAGTATGGGCTATAAAATATTTTGTAATGTTTCTTTTCCTACATAGTGGCCTCTTGTAACACCAGAATGTGCTTCAGTCAGCACCATCCGGGTCACTCATGTTCCAAGACACAATAATAGTATTTCATCTGGTCCCATTTTATACAATTACCTAGAAAATAATTGGAAATTGGAAGCTTGTACAATTAATTACTTCTTCTGTGTTGTACTGAATTCTTCTGGTGCTTATCCTGTAGTTAAGAGATGTACAATATCTATGTAGTGATCATCAATCATCTTGACCGCAAAAAATTGTGCGTGATGGAGGATATCATCAAGCATAACAAGTTCTTCTTCACTTTATAATCTTGAGGGATGGTCAGGTCCTGAATTTAGTCGACCTGACTTAACAATAATCTCAAAATCAAATTCCTAAAATAGGAGAATGCATCAACAGATCTTCCCCCTGAACATTGGCTTATTGATCAAATATTTCAATGCAGAATGGTTTGTATACATCTTGAAATGTCCTCCCATAAAGTAATTTCTAAAATTCTAGAGAGCATATACTATATAAAGTCATTCCCTTTCAGTTGTGGTATAGTTATTTTTTGTCGTTGACAATTTCATACTAGAAAATACAATGGGGTGATAAAGATAACCCCCACCTGGTTGTGCGAGTATGACGCAGAGCGTGATAGATGATGCATCGACATGTACATCAAATTCTTTCTTCCTGTCTAGAAATACAAATATAGCAGTTGTAACCATCTTATTTTTTAGAACATCTAGGATCTCTTGACATTGCTCATTCAATTGGAATTTAACATCTTTCTTCAACAATTTATCCATTGGAGTTGTAACCTTTGCATATCGTCTAATAAATTTTCTATAATACCCCATATGCACCAAAGTAGTTCTTAACTATTTAACTATTGTGGGCAGAGTTAGGTTTACAATAATAACGATATTGGCAGGGTCCATCAATACTCCATCTCAATAAACCACATGACCCAGCAAGATACTAAAAGGAGCACAAAAATACAATTTTTCAAGTTTAGAGAAATATGAAACTGTCTACATCAGTCAAGCATCATTCTAATACTCTACATATGATTTTACAAACTATCCCCTCGTAAAACTGTGCAATTTATGACACATTCTGTCAATCCAATTTATGATATATTTATTAACAGTTTTGAATTAATTATCACATCATATATAAAACTAGAACCTAAAACCATTCAATAATGTAAAATGGAAAATACAAATATATCATATACAACCATTAATTCATACAAAGATAAGTTCTACTATGCTATAAAATTCACTACCGGATCATCCGATAAGCATCAAAATCTTTGCAAAACCAACCATGAGTCCCAAATAAAAATCATACCAACTATGTGAGGCACTCTCCATCTACCAAGGACACACTTGATATTTCATATACATCCATACAAATTTTGATAATCATATCTAAAGAGAAACTATCAGTTCAATCCAATTTCCAAGCAAAAAAACTCATCAACTGGTGATGAAAACTTAATAATTTCATTTGTGGAATCATAGAACATATATAATCAGCCATGGGGGGTGCAATTGTAGAGTATGCTACAGAAAATAATACATTTACAAACATATTTAAAGTCTCCATTAATATCATATCTCAAAACAAGGAGAAACCCCAATTTCCAAGCAAGATTCCTCAACTAGAGTTCTAAAAACAAAGCAACTACAGCTACAAATATATCTACATATTTTATGAGCCATAGCGAGAGAATTTGCAGAGTAAGATACACCAGCATAGATCCATCTAAAAGGGAATATACCAAGCACCGAGAGGGATCAAATCTCTCAAAATGCAAAACACTTTTTAGAGTGGAAATGTGTAATCCAATGTTTATGATTTTAGATTATCTAATTTATGTTGTTTTATATATATGCAAATCTAAATAATTTAAATTTAATTTAAGCTGACATGTTATTTTTAATAACATTTTTTTTTAATTTTTTTATAAAGAACATGTGTCAACTTTGGATGAGCGCGGAAGTAGTTACACATCTTTCCCCTACGGGGTTATAGAATGCACCTCTTCGGTGCAAAAATTTAAACACATAAATAACATATTTCAATCTGCTAACAATATAAGATTCCAAAACAAGGAGAACACTCCAATTTCTAGGAAATATTTCCTCAACTAGAGTTCCAAAAACCAAGCAACTTTAACTATAAATTTATCTATTGATCTAAAAGCCATGGAATAAAATATAAACATATGAGTTTACATAAAATGAACCAATTATCTTAATAATGTGCAATTGGAATCAACCGTACCATGATCCACCCATCCATAGCCGCTTCCAAGCAAAATCCTCTTAGACATACTACCCCTGAGATGAGGCCATTGATCCACAAGGAAAGGTGCACTCAAGAATATCTTAAGTATTTGTTTGAGAGTCCACAACTCAATTCCTCACCACCCACTTTCTTCTCCACCTAACCACCAAGTGAAATGGTAATTCCTTCAGGTCCCAAGTCCCTCGGGACATCACCATTGACCATTAAGATTTATGTGCAGGTCTAGGATGGAGACAAGTAGTGTACATGGCCAGTTTTATGCTTCTTGTAGGATGGAGACCATGATAATTTTTATGCTCCTTTGTAGGCATGGAAACAAAGTCTCTTTATTGTTTCTATAACTAATGTGATTTCTTACCATGCACGTCTTCTTCGAGTCTTTGGAACATGTTTTGATACCTTATAATCCATAAAATATAAACTCATAGCTTGACGCTCTCACCAACACATATCTCTATGAAAAAATAATAAAATGCTTTATTTAAAATAAAAAATTAGGATGAGATCATACCTCTTTGTTCTATGAATTGTCTTTAGACCTCTATCCATGCTAAGAGGAACAATGCAAAAATTTATGTTGTTCTCTACTCATAAACATACATTAAAGACAAAAACTCCTGGCATTCTCTTCCTTCATTCTTTTAGATGGACCATTTCCCACATATGGTTGTAGCTCAACTAATAAGTTAATGGAAACCACAGTCAATTAATTTACCATACAAATTTTTTTTATTCATTCTCGAGCAATTTAATATCACAAATAAACATTTTATTCCTCTTCTAGAAACTTAATATGCACATGATAGAAAAAGTAATGTGTTTGGCATTGATTGAAAACATCCAACAGCTATGAAAAATCCCAAGCATCTATAAATTTTCCCCAAGATATTAAATTCACCCAACACTATTAAATTCACTTATGAGGATTTAAAATTTTCCTAGGTTGATTTAAATTTTCCCACCAAGCAGCTAAATTCATACAAGAATGTTTTTTTCCACACAAAGAAGGGATTCACTGAAGGAATTAATAGGTAATAGACCAAAGAATCGTCAACACAACATTCATACACATTTGACACAAAGATTATCCTAGAAACCTAATGGGAAATCCAAGATTGTATGGGGATTTTATTGCTCATAATATAAATACTATGAGCTGACCTATACACAAAATCGATGTACAATTAGTTACTAGAAAATACCAAATTGCAAATGGGCATGGCTCATAGACACCTTTTTTGTTCGTGGATAGGCTCCTTGATTCCTTTGTCCACCAATCTTCAAGTATTTTTCCATCTTCAAGCTCCCATTGTTGCTACTGATCTTTAGGTTCTTTCTCCTTTTCTCTTGACCCCAAGAATGATTAATGTTTTTCTCTCTCCCAGGCTCCAATTTTTATTTAGTTGTCCCTTGGAAGGTGAACCATCACAATGGTTTTTCTTCAACTTCCAAGGAGAAATTGGAATTTTCTCACTTTTCCAAAAATAATTATTTTCTAACAAAGTGTTGGGCAAAATATTGTCTTGAATAATTTACCTAATATTTAATTATTGACCAGGGTTTGTAAGCTTGGAGTTGCTACAAAATATATGCGAAGGCAGAAGGATTCCTAAGATGTCGTGGAAATATTTTCACAAACACAGATCAAAAGATCTTTCAAAATAAGAAATAGAGTCAGACTCCTAAGAATTCAACGGTTAAGAAGACTAAGCTAGGACAAAGGACTAGACTAGTGTAGTATCCAGTTATACTACTCTACTCTATACATACCGATTGGAGAGATGCAAATAAAAAAAATGTAACCTAATAATAATAAACTATCCCTTAAGATCTATAATACTACTTTAAACAACTTTGAAAGCTAACTATACAAAGGAGTATTTACAAAATTACATCAACATGGAAACTCAGATTAATTCCACTCTCTTGGGTTGTTTTGAGGATAAGCATTTACAGTGACTGGGATAGGGGTAGAAGGAGAGTCAAAATGGCTTTCAAATGAGGTATAGAAACTAAAGGGAATCAAGTCTAACTTTACCTCTACGGAAATATGCAAACTAAGAAATGTCCAGTTGCAAGTAATGGTAAACATGGTTCTTTATGTCATGGAAAACTAACAAAAGACAAAACATAAATGCAAAGGAGAAGACCTAACTTAAAAACAAACAGAAAACCTAAGGAAGATGATCTTAATTCTTATTTAGTAACCATCTGACTAAAAATAACAACTTCTATTTATAACCTATCAACATATCTATCAAATTATTAATATAACTAACCCTGAATCACATATAAAGAAAAACAAATTAAGCTAATATTACAAGACATAATCATATGGTGGAAAGAAATGAAGACTTAATAAGTACTCTAGATAATTTAATCACAGACTCTTAAAAGAAAATATAATCACTGTTTAACTATTCTAATCAAAACATACTCAAGGAACTGAAGAAAACATACTTAAACTATGTAAAATATGCCAAGGACTGGATGAAAGACTGGAAAACAGGTTGAAATGGGAGTTTGTATAAAAAACCAAACAAACTATCTGTATGACAGTCTCTATACAAAAAACACTTAAAACTTTGAAAAAAATGATTAATCTAGATGATCTCGGGCCAGCTGACTCATGCATGTAATAACTAGAATGTAAATACAGGAATTTAAACCTATTTAACAACTACATTTACTCTACAAGATAATTCAAATACAATTCATAATTTAAAAACACCAATACCTATTGCAATTTGAAATTAGTAAACTGGAAATTAAATAAATTCAGAAAATAATAAGAATTAACAGAATTGAAACTAATTATGATTAAATTCTACAGTATTGAAGCAGTTTAATATATTAACATTGAATCAAACAATGAACTGGAAATGCATCAAAAGGAATTAAAATCTAGTCTATATGCAACCGGTTGCTAACTCAAAATGATAGACTATATAAACATCATAATTTTGAAATGAAATCTAAGCTACAAGAAATAATATAAACGATTACAAGAATGAAATTACATAAACAATCTATGAATAAAGCTATACTAACTACAAAGAAGGGAAATGACATAAACTATATGAAAATATAAAACTCTGATTGGTGGGGGGCCCTCCCAGCAAACAGAGTCACGGCCTGCTAAATGGTAATGAAGCACAATCGTAGACAGTGTAATAGAACTTCCATTAAAAATGAGAAACAAAGTATGAATTACATAAAAACTTGTTGAGTAAAAAAAAACTACTCTCTTTTCGCATCAAGCGTTCTTATATAGAGTTTTGAGCAAGTGAGCGAGTCAACCCTTCAGTGGTCGACTGCTCTTTGAGATGAGTCAACCATTATTACAATCCATTGCTCAAATCCCAACACATAGTCACTTTTCCTCCCTTATTGTGAGTTGGTTTCCATTGGGCATGAGGTGGCGTACATGATTCCTTCTTTAGCGTGAACTAGTGGTGTGATGTCAATCAGATAGGTATGCTGGCAACCTTCCAGAAGAAGGCTCGTGCTAAAAATTCGACATGTGGACAACAAGCGGTTTACAGGTCGCTCCATACTTAAATGCCGGAGAATCAATTAGTTCCAATGCGCAGTTGTTTTGGTGAGCTAAATGATGAGTTGGATATGCTATGCGGCATATCTAGCTGAATGTGTGTCTGTGTGTCAAACTTGCCAAAAAATTATGCTCTACAATTAACGATTGCATTTGTTATATTGCATCAATTAACATCGAATTTATTCATTAAAAAAGTAAAATATTTAAGAATGAATCAATCTTAAATAAATCCAAAATAAGATCATACCTGAAGCTGAATGGTAATCTGCATGATACAAAGAAGCCAAAAGATAACAAAATATGCATTAATACATAAGGTTTTTAGCTAAAAAATGTGACAAAATGGGGCTCAACATACCCCCAAACCAAAAGGATTCCAGTTCCCACTGGTACAAAGTAAGAGATATCATTGGGAATAAGGAAGAGTTGCGCTAGCAGCTGACTTCGACCTTGTTGATGAAGCAGGTGGCTTATACTTTAGCTTCTTAGCCCGTGCCTTCAAAAGGGAACGCCTTGCATGTTTATCCCTCTGTGATGTACTGATGGTCTTATGAAGATCGTCCATAGTCTTAATCTGTAGTTGTAACATTTTGTTTTCTTCTCGAATCTCTGAGATTAACTTGACATACACTTCGTTCTACTTCGTCGACTGTGTCAACTCAGAGGTTAGCTGATCTATGGTTGGCTACGGTGGTTGACATGGTTCTGGGGACTGGTTCCAATCCTGTGGAGGGTTCTCTTCTTTGGTTGGCACTTCAACATCGGCATCTGGAACTTGACTATCAGGGTTTGAATCTTGAACGGGTGTAGAAATACTTTCATAAGTAGCGTCATTCAACAAATTGACTAAAAGGTTAGCCATCACGTATAAAGACAAATCTAGGTCAGGCATATGTGTTTCAACTGGACATCTATCTGGATGGTATTTCTGTATGTCGGGCTGGACGCTTGACTGTACCAAGGGTTGGACATGGGGTTAACGACTGGTCTATGCAAATTTCACCTTATGTTTCTTAGTACGAGGTCATGATAGAGGTATGAATTCAGCAGGAACAACAGGGGAAGATCGTGTAGATGGGCTTGCCTCTGATACATCATCATCTATATGAACTATATTAGGGTTTTTCTTCCCTGTTGATGGAGATGGACTAGACTCTTGGCCATGATAATATCGGGGGCACTTGTGAATGTTCAGATGAGGGTTAAGGACCTTGAAAACGAAAGTATCCCATGTTTGGTTTCGCTCCTTGAGTTGATCGAGGATGAGAAGTTTTATTATGCTATTGTGGTATAGGCTATTTTTGGGATGTAGGGTGTTCTTCCGAACCAAATTTGACATTTTTTTGAGACTCCACAGAAAGAAAAATGGGAAATTCAGGTATTTTTGATCCAGAAAGTGAGCCAATAGACGCAAATGACAAGATTTAAAAACACTGATGGAGAAAAGGGTTCCATCTTATGCGAAAAAAATATTTCATGACAGTCTCTAAATTCGGGTATCTGGAATAGATCCTGGTAACTTTCTGGTTCAAATCGGTTTGGCATGGTGAAGCCAAGATGATGAAAACAGGGCTCTACGAGAAATGTGGGGAAAAGGTGGCAATGGCTTCTACAGTAGTAACGGTCATACGAAAACAATGGAAAGGATTCACACCATATTAATTTAAAAACATGCCACATTCAGTCGATCAAATGATCATGCATCCAGCTCGGCGTATTTTGGATGACCGTGCCATTATGACAACCCTTAAAACGTGTGTCGTCAAAATGCATCTTCTAGTGAGTTCATAAGGTTTTAGTTGGTTCAATCCTGTCCAAAGTGAACTTTGGACAATTTGAACATTAAACTTAATGCAAACATATGACCATACTCATTACCATAATCCTAATTTTAACGAGAAGATTGATTACCTAATAGCTTATGTGTACGAATGAAATATGTTTAGCAGTTTATATGTACAAATGAAAAATGAGATGAGGTGATGACAACATAGTAATGATTAGAAAGTACCCTAAGGTATTTTCATGCCTATATGAGGATAAAACAAAATAATATTAAATCAAGATCGTACCAAGTCATGGGTTGAAATTTAGTAAAAGTACCCTTATGGATATGATTTTTTAATAATGATGATGATATGACTCAGCCAAGTCGAAAATTAAGCTAACTTTAATCATAGGAAAAATATCATCATGCATATTCAGAACATCATTTGGCTTTTCATCTAGGCCGTTATTCAACCCTTCATATAAATTTCCTGTAAGAAAATAATTTTTGCTTGATCAGATTAGACTACTGTTAATCATAGATTTTTCTAAGCTTCGAACCTACAAGGAGATCACATAAAAAAATTACTTTGATCCTTTTAATTTGTACTTCCATGATTTTTAGAGAAATAAATTGTCATTTTTATAAAAGGATAGACAGTCTGAGACTTCCCCCCAAACCAACACTAGTAGAAAATGAGAAATTAATGACTAAAAAAATGACTAAAATCAGGCTATAAATGACTATTTTTGAATCGGTGACTAATAGTATCAAATTACCACTATCTTATAGCTAGTCGTATTTTACTAGTCATTAATAGCTTGACTTAGTAGTCACTGATTTAGTCATTGATTTGGTCATTGATAGACAATGATTTAGTCATTGATAGTCAATGATTTAGTCATTGATTTAGTCACAGATTTAGTCATTGATTTAGTCACTGAGTTGATCATTGATTTAGTCGCTGATTTAGTCACTGATTGCAACCATTAATGACCAAATATACGACTAAATAAACTACTAGATGTTAACATATTAATGACTACGCTAAATACGACTAAAATACGAGAAATTAGCTACTAATAGTCGTATATATGTGAATTTAATCATTTTTGTAGTCACAAATTTATGATAGGGCACGGAGGAATCGAACCACCAACCTCCTGCCTATAATTAGGCAGGCGCTCTACCATTGAGCTAGCACCCTTTAAGAAGTTGTTATTGCTTAGAGAAAGGACCTACAAAAAAAATCAACTTTCAAGTAACTAAAAGTTACAAAGTAATTTACAATTTGTTTTGGTCTGGTCATTAAGCAAAATGCCAAAAGCACCATATATGCAAAGGATTCAACTAAATTTTTTATCCCACTTGCATTTAATTGCTAATGGCCATGCAGGTCTTTGTAATCTTTGTGTACATGAAAACAAGATGAATTGTACATGATAACGTATACAAGTTGCAATAAACTGATACATTGGAAAGGTTGGAACAGATGACATGCTTATGAGCATAAACTGTAAATTCTCAAGTCTAGTGTTCTTCAATACTCATTTGAGATGGGGTCATGCAAAAATAATTCATCATAATGGAGGAAAGAAGCTACAGATGGATCTGGACATGCTTGCCACTATTATTTTCAATGTGTAACTTCTTAAGGTGTGCAAAGGATACTTTTTCAAAGAGAATCCCATAAGAAAGGAAGAAACATCTCTTTGGTGAGGTATATGGTATGCGTTCTAGATACGAAGCCATGAAAAGAGCAGTGCCATTATGTGTTTCCAAGCTGAAATGTGTAACAGCTCTGGAGAAGTCATACCAATTCAAGGAAAAAATAATCTTGGTGACTGTAAATCTAAGAAAACTGCTACTTCTAATACATATAAAACAAGTAATACTAATAACTGGATATGAAGAACTGGCCTACCTCTACCATACTATATTTTTTATGGAGCGGGGTCCTTGTGTAATAAGCCCATGCATGTTGACAAAGCCTAGATGCACAAATAAATTTCCATGAATGCTCAAGAGTCAATACTGAGATGTTGTAGTCTGCACCTGTCATTATGGCAGGATTTTACAAGGAATCCATTAGCAAAAGTATTTTTTAAGTTCAAATCTACAGCACAAATACCTTCAACAGGTCGCCAAAACCAAAACAAAAGAAAAGTTCAAGAAACTCTATTAAACTGGTGTAAAGATTCAAAAAATCACGAATGCCCTTAACAGTAGATTGAAAACAAAGAAAATAACTCTCCTATGAATCTTTGGCTTAGGCCATACATATTAAAAACACAACCTAATCAAAAGCACTTTCTTGTAGCCAGGAAAAAATATAAGATAAAATCCACGAGATGACCTATGTAGATATTACATCCCATTAATAGTATCTATATGTCATTAGTTAAGGACTTACCCAATCTATCACAAATGATGAATTGGTCATTCCAACATCAAATAATCCCACTGCAAGGCTGATAATATACATAAGCTTCTTCTTATGGGTGGATCCTCAACACACAAACAAGATCCCATCTCCAATATGTCATCATAATAGTAATACTGTATGATCTAGGATATTAGAATCCAACATCCAAATGTGGCTAGATCATGATGAAAATGAGTCCTCATAGTAGATGGTAAGACAAAATGCATCTTTATTTTTCATTGGAATTTTTTTTAAATTCATAATCTTATCTCTTAAAACAAAATTACAATCTGTAGATGCCCAGGGCATTCGTTGCAAGGTTCCAAAATTAGATATGCAAAACCTATCTTCTCTCTTCAATGGTATAGATTTTCCAATTGATCATGCATGTCCCCAAAGGACTTGCAACCTATTATAAGCTCAAGATAGTCCTCTTTAGACTTTTTCTCCTCAAACAGAAAGCAGAAAATATTGTTTTCCAAACCAAAAAACTTCAGCTTCAACAAGTCATATACAGTCCTCCAAATATAACCAGGAAATAAACCATATGTTAAATTAAAAAAATTTGGACGATTTCTCGATTTGTGCATCTCATCCTTGCACAGGGGCCATGGTAATTGTCTCTGTATTGTTCTAATTTTATCAGATGTCTCCGAAGAGACAGTGAATGCAGGTTGTTTCTCCCATGGACTTTTCCCTCACTGTATAAAATTACAAGTCCAAAGTTAAGTTTGACCAACCTATTTGTTTGTAATTTTCCTGTCAGTGAAGATTTGCTTAGTACTTAGGCTATTCTTAAAAGAGAGATACCTGTAATCTTGCCCAAAATTTATTTCAAGATCCTGCTTCTGCTTAAGCATAGATCTCTACCAAGATGTCCCTTTTGCGTGGTTGCATTTGTTCTAAACTGTTCCTTTGGTCTTATCAATCCCTGCTACTGTACTTTCATTAACATCAAGGGAACACTTGAAGGTAAAGTCTATTTCCATAACTCTTTATTTGATGAATTATTATATCATGCTAGTTGTCTTTTTATATTCATGTTAGCAAGCTCCAACACATTGAACTCTTGAGTCTTACAGCTTCAAGGATTGTTCTTGAAGGGATTTTTTCATCATTTGTTGATCTAGCCCAATCTGCTTCAGTGAATCCTATTAGGTAGGTAAGTATTGTGGTCACTAATGGTAATTATTCTACTTTCGTGCATCCCTCAATTGTTATGGCATAGATGCTTTCTATAAATACATTATACAAATATATTTTCAACTTATTCCATAAAAATTTGGCACCTTTTACATTTCTGAAATGTTTTATCATAGACTCAGTTCGGTAAATAACAAAGTTTCAGACTCATTGGGAGCTGCATATTTTTCACATCCTGATCTGATGTGGGTTTGGTTTCTATTCCTCTCACTACTAGTAATTATTCTACTTTAGTGTATCCCTCAAATTTTTATGGCAGAGTGCATTCTATAAATACATTATATAAAAGCAGTAGTCATTACAAATATATTTTCAACTTATTCCATAAAAGTTAGGCACCTTTTACATTTTTTAAATGTTTTACCATAGGCTCAGTTCGGTAACTAACAAAGTTTCATACTCATTGGGAGGGAGCTCCATATTTTTCAAATTTAGTTATCGCATCCTGATCTGATGTGGGATTGATTTCTATTCCACTCACTATTCCCCATAAAATTTTAAGTAAGGAATGTTGTGTCCCCACCATGTTGTCTCATGGTTACCTAGATTTCTTAGGAAATTGAAAGACAGTAGTGTGTCAAAGCAACTGGATATAAATCAAAATAAAAAATAAAAATATCTCAACAAAACTAGTCACGATTCTCTTTTGAATGCAAAATCAATCCTTGTTTCTAGACTGCCAATCAAACGAATTCTATCTCATTAATGTCTAGATTTTTTACGATCAACAAAGCTGCATGAAAGAAAAAAAATTCTAGAATAATATTAGTCGTCTTTATGCTATTTTAAATACAAAACCAATCCTTACTATTCTTACATATTAGGCATTTCAATAGCATGAACAGTGCTTCCTCTAGACACAAGATAATCTATCAAGAAAAAGTCAAATCAAAGACTACTAGCACAAATATCAAGTGATTCTTCCCCCATGCCAATATAAAACCTGATTAAATTTCACTTATAATAGAAAACAAACAACAATTAATTAATATTTAACATAGACATTATTCCCTTCTCCAAAAGTTGAATAAGTGAGAACACACCTGATTCAAATATTATACACCAGTACAGTTGAATTTTTGCAGCACTATTTACTTATCAAATAAAATGTTCAAAAGGAAAGAATGTAGATAGATACCTTGATGGTTGCTACCAGACCCAACCTGCACATCCCAAACATTACCATCAGAAAAAATCAAACATAAAAGAGAGCCTACAGGTCGTCGCTTAACATTCCCTAGTCCCAGTGATTTGGCAGCTTGTATGCCATAACGTGGATGTTTGGTGATAGCTTGGATGAGGCAGTTACTGTTGAGACCATGAAGCTTTTCTATATTTTGGGAGGTTTTTGAAGTTCCCAAGACCTTTGAACATCCTTGCATGGGAAGAGCTCTACTCACTGAAGGCACTTTGCACACTTGTCTAAGTAAATATAAAAATAAAGTCATTCCCCTGGAAAAGTAGGGAAGCTTTGCAAAACAGATGGAATGTGTACTGAAAGCAAAGCCTCTACTTAGCAGATGCAGTCACAGGAACTGGTTTAAAAACAACAAATTCACCTATCCAAAATTGCAATTTTGACAAAGATTGCCTGACTAGATTTCCCGTAATAGCAAACCATCAAAAATCAAATACATAGAATGTTTAGTCTTCTTTGTTTAGAACACAACTAGACTCTACCTTGTGCATTACATACCTGTTACTTGACCTTATCTGTAAGGCTATATCTTACGCTAGAAATGCTGTACTCGAGTCTTTAAAAGCATAATAGATTATAGATGGGGCAACTAGATGTCCTTTGAACGGTGAAGGTCACTACTTGAACGAAGTTTAGTATTTTGCATTAAATAAAAAGGTCATGTTAAAGCCTC
Organism: Pseudotsuga menziesii; assembly: GCA_001517045.1. Classification (NCBI taxonomy): domain Eukaryota; kingdom Viridiplantae; phylum Streptophyta; class Pinopsida; order Pinales; family Pinaceae; genus Pseudotsuga; species Pseudotsuga menziesii. The sequence continues at coordinate 195,542 of LPNX010470823.1, forward strand.
AACTCTTCTGGGTAAAAATCAAATGATGTAATCTAAAACACTTAAGATCATTAAAATGCCGGTTTATTTTATAAATCACTCACTTTGCAACTAGAAAGAAAGCCTTTAAAAAATCAATACATTACAACATGCTGACAATGGAGCAGTAGAGAATATCTTCATAGTTTTCTTTGCTGCATAGTGAATATCTTCCAAGCCCCTGCCAACTCCTCTTTTGGAGTGTGCCACCAGCCACAGGAATATTCAAGTTTTAAGGAGTGCTTGCAACTTCCAAGTCAGGTACCAACCCCGTATCTATATTTGGAGCAAAGAGAGATATGGGGCTGGCTCCTGACTTGGAAGTTGCAAGCACTCCTTAAAACTTGAATATTCCTGTGGTTGAAGGAAGGATGAGCTGGCCCCCTATCTCTCTTTGCTCCAAATAAGGGAATGCTGCCAAATATATATTCCCGTGGCTGGTTCACTTGGGAGAAGCGTTTTTGACTATCCAATGAATAATATGTACATAGATTTTATGTAAAAAAAGCAGGTCGCACATGCAGTCGTCATAGACTCACAGCTGCGTAGCAAAGTAGCATAAGCAAAATCCCAGAGAAAGATAAGGCATTATGCCTGACCATAAACACAATATTAAGAAACATTTGGCAGTGGGCACCAATCCAACATCTGATGGAGGATCATCACAATCATTTGGGGTTGACCCTCAACCAGTAGCAGGTGGCTCATCCTTGACCATGATTGGCTTCCAGCTTCCATTGGTTGGCCTAGGAGGTTTGGTTACTTAGGAAATGACCAAAGCCAATGTTGGAAATTGGTCAACTGTGTCTGAGGAGGAGGAGACCAACTGTGTCTGCATTCCTGCCTTTCAGAAGCATGTGTGCCAACCCTGCGGTGAGACTGAGGCCTATCATCACCACGCCATGACTGTGCTAACTGGTTGGTGAAGTGCCAGGTGGTTTCTTGCTCATGTTGTAGGGGGCCTCACTTGAAACTCTAGCAATGGCTTCAGACAGGTCATCTCCATATATGTGCATTGTAATTTGCAAGGAGAATCTCACACAAATCAAAATCTGTCATACCATGTGAAAGATTGGGGAGGTTTTTTCTTGTTAAGATAACTTCGTTGCTTTCCTTCCACAGAAAGAAAAGATTTTCAAAACAAACAAGTATTTAACCATATTGGAACTCTATCACCCAAGGAATACAATCTCCTAACAGGGCAGCTTTCCAAGAGATGGAAGCCGAGAGGAATTGGTCAGTGAGTCTGTCCAGGTCCATGTAGACTTGGCTATTATGTTTATATTCGACTAATTTTCACAAAGCCCAAATCGCCAATTATTTTTTAGCAGGGTTAGGAATTGCCGATTCATTCACGTTGGAGGCATTGCATATTGTTATTCATGGGTTTTCAAGACTGGTCTGGATGTCATATTTTCTTGTTTTCTATAATTTGTAAATGATGGAAACAAGCTCAGAATTTTGTGAAATTAAAATAATTTTAACATACTGGCATTATCGATATTACTGTTCGTGTTGGGCACATACCTCTTTATTCAATCCAGAAAGAAGCCTAGGGGGTGAACTCCTTCAGCCTCCACTTGAAATTCAAACATTGTATTGAGAATCTGATACCGAAGATGGGCGCTACAGATAAGAAATACTACTATGTGACAAGAAATACATATAAAAGTAGTAACTTGAAAGGGATAATCCCATACAAATTCTTCTATTGCCAGCTCTACAGAATTTGTTATTTTGGAGCAGCTATAGATATAGACATGAACCCATTTGAAATAAATGAAGTAATTAAAGAAAAACTTTAAGAACCAAACTGTAAAGATTTTAAACATGCTTATCGGATGTTATTATCACGATTTGACAAAAATCGACCAAGAATGTTAATTGCAAGCACACGAAGACCACCTATGGCTTCTATTGCCATGATGGTCTGCACACATTCATAAAGTATTGCATTCCCAGCATTCTTGTT
>LPNX010470849.1:2595-26143 GCA_001517045.1 Pseudotsuga menziesii
ACTTTTGGTCTCCTGGTCACTAATCTCTCATTTTCCACTAGTGGCTTATGTGCTTGTTTCATATTACACATGATAAACAAGGGTAACCATTCTATTATGTTCAATGATTCCACCTATTGTATTTACGTAATCTCTAAGCTCATAATTACAATGGTAGTAAGCAAATGTAATACAAGTGATTCCACTACTGGTTATGAAGGTTACACTTATATAGTTTCCCTAATCAATACAGGTTAGTTATAAGCTCAACATAAGCTCATAGAATAGAGTGTGTTCAAAGCTTATATCGGTATAAGTAACATAGTGTTCAATATAGCTGTGTTTAATATGAAGAGTTACAAGCCTATTCAAGCTTACATGGTTAGAATCCATGACCTGAACTGTTCCCATAGATAACATGTGGTTAACAAATCCAATACAAATGAGAAAAAAGCTTAAGTGTTCATAGTTAAGCATAGTGTAATAGAACTCCATAAGTAGTAGTATTATGCATAATATACAAATATATGAAACTGTAATCATACTAGTCTTAAATCTTATTCTTGGCGAAATCCCGGTTATCATAGATAGAATCGTTCTAAGAGGGGCTATGAAAGGAGCCGTTCTCCCTAAAGGTCCGCCATTGCAGAGTCTATATTGAATAAAATCCCAGTTTCACCCAATTCCAACCAATACAAATGGTCAAGGCCTACAGTCCACTTCCCTAGTTTTACAACAACCTCAAAAGAAAACTCTCGGTCTCTACACACCCATAAATAGCATATTGTAGCTGATATATAGTTCAATTTCTACCAATTTGGACAGAGTTGAACAACTCTGTCCAAATGGACAGAGCTGAACAGCTCTGTCCATTTGGACATAGCTGATTGTAAAAAAAAATAAAAGAACATATGAAGCAATATTGATATAAGATCTTAGATTTTGAATTTGTCTTTAAGTGTAATACTTATTTTAAATGATTTTAATTAAACAAAATTTAACATAAAACTTGAAATCTGTTAATGTTTTTTCTTTTTCTATATTTTTTAATTAGCTTATTCTTATTCTCTATGTACATGGAAATTTATAAAATATTTAGACAGCTCTGTCCAAAATAATCCATGGTTATGTAGGCTTAAATAACTCCACCAGAGAAAAGATCCATGGTTGGGGTGTCCAAATGGACAGAGCTGGGGGTGTCAGAAAATTTGATGTTTTATGTCATGGAAACTAAGGGAACTAGGGAGTTAATGGATCACAGAGCAGGGGGTGTTTCTACATAGGGTAAGGTATATGTGGGAGGGAAGTAACTTCATATAAATATATACTTTATGGAGTTTTGGTCGGTTCTGCAATGATTAATTCATGTCACCATTAATGCAGCTGCAGTATGTAGCATATCTAAATGACATTTAAGACTGCACAGGTTGCAGCTCTGTCCAAATGGACAGAGCTGATCTGCTTTGTCCATTTGGACAGAGTTGATGAGCTCTGTCCATTGGGATAGAGTTGAATAGCTCTATCCAAATGGCCAGAGCTGATCAACTCTGTCCAAATAGATCGAGCAGATCAAGTCCCAAAGTAAACAATTTATTTCTGTATGTTTTTTCGTTGCTAGGGGACATGATTTCAAAACCTTTTCATTTTACTTCTTGCCTGAGTTACAACTTCAGTTGTAGTGTAATAACTATACAGTTTTGTCCATAAGCTCTACTACTTGCTTTAGTCCATACAACTACTAGCCGAAGTATAAGTCCCATGGAACTTTATGATTATCTTAGTCCATGATGCATTGCATTAAGTTCCATTGCCATTTCATGCTTTTCCGAAACATAGAGAGAAAAGGTTAGATAGATAAATGCAAGTTTAAAGAAATAATTGCTTTATCTTCTTATGGGGATGGAGACCAAAACAAGCACAAGTGTAACATAAAATAATAGGGATAGGTTGGACTAATGGAGGGAATCCATAGGTGCATGTAGTTAGTCCCTAGACGCTCTCCTTAGTCCAAGTTGAAATCTATATGTCCTTGCCATTTGATGTGATAAATCCATGAAATCACAACAGCTGATTGATAGTTGTCAGTCGATTCACTTCCCTTACTCTTCATTGCTTTATACAACTAGAGGCACTAGGATATATAATTCATTGTAAACATTCCATATCCTAGAAGAAGGGAAGTGGAAGTATTTAAAGCTGAGAAATGAAGAGAAGGCAAGGAATGCCAGATATCTATTACGAGATTATGTCAGTTCAATCGAGACTACGATGTAGAATAATCTAGAAATACTTTCTCCCTATGAGATTCAGGGATGAGCTAGCTGATTCACCTACGATATAAGTTCAGTTGAAGAAATAGAAGCTCTATCTATATTTAATAGTGATTCTCTCACTAACAACTCTATAACAACTAGGTAGCTAGTAGCCAGCAGTAGTGTTTTTCTATAGAGTAGGTAAGTACTTGCACTTGCCTTAGACTATATTTTATACTTAGCAAAACGTAGTTCATGCACATGCAGTTAAAGGACTATTAGATAATATTAGTGATATCTAGGTCCTTATTGAAATATTAGTTTTTATAGTTGCTAGGTCTTTGAAGTTGATTAATTAACATGTAGAAGGTTATGCCCTTAGTGATTGATGCATTACGGCTCTTGAACTTCAAGCCTGGATATTTAGGCTTGACACACTATCTCCCCGCATTTTCCACCTCTCGACTTGTAAAATTATTTAATGGATCAGCATGTTTGGCTTCAAATTACTCTACGTTTCAACCTTTGGCCTCTAAACCAAAACAAGTTTATGGCATGTGCCGGGGTCAAAACATTATACAGCGTGCGTAGTAACCATCATATACCAGTGTATTTAGTGTATTCAGGGATCTTCCTTATCACGAAGAATCCTCATCGTCTTTATATATGTTATTTCTCCATACCACCTTTATTTTTCTATTTATATTACATTGAAAGCTTAGTTTTGATAGTAGCTAGCTCTGTGAAGTTGATTAATTAACATGTAGAAATTGATATTTGTGTAAACTTGTAGATATCATATCCAATGGAAAGAGAGCAGCCTTTGAGATAGAAGTGTAGGAGGTCATCACATTCTTCAGGAGTTGGTGTCCGAAATGAAAATTGAAGATTATCGACTTCACCTCGGGACTCATGCTTATTGTATAGTTCACATTCATCTAATCATAGATGTGGAAATAGTGGTAGAGATGATTCCCCCTTATCATCTATGGGTGAACGTGGATCTCGACCTTCTGTACGGGAGACAAGTGTGGAAGCAGAGCAAGGTTCACAAGAGGCTCGTCATCCTATACAGGATGGAAAAGGTCGAGCAAGGATGCAATATGTCCAGCTAGCTGAGGGTTATACGCCCATTATGACCTATCCATCAGATTTACTGGACGAGATTCCATGGGAAAGTGGTCTTCAACAAACAACTCTTAAAAGTTGTAGGGCTCACTATGACAAGCTGCAAAATGATCTTTCTAGTTTGGATCTCGCTCCAGAGAACAAAAAAAGTATAGAGATGGTTTTACAATCGTTACAAAAATTCATTGAGGTATATGAGGATCTTGGACCAACAACAGATGGTTTTGTTGCCTTGATGCAAAGAAGAAAGGAAAAAGTGATGGGTCCAAACAAGTGGGATGTTGTGAAGGAGAGGGTGACTAGAGAACAGGCCAAGTCAATGTTTAACTTCAAAGAGGGCCTAAAGTGGAAAGCATTGAAGGTGCAATATTTTAAGCACCCTGAACTTGCACATTTTTTATATGATCGGTTTCTTGCAGCCTATGGTCGGTTGCCATGGAACGATGAGGTTCCTAATTATTTTGCTAGGTTTTTTTATGCTGAATTGTTTTTAGGAATGAAGCCAAACTATATTGATATTCATTCCGAGTTTTATGGAGTTGTAAAGGGGAGGATATGCAATCGAAAAGGTGCCCTTAAAGATCCTAGTACTCTTCGACCTCCACCTCTGATATCTCATCCACCTAGGCTTGTGACATACAAATCAGAGATGGAGCCCACATCACAAGTTGGGACAACTGCAAGGCATAATGTTGCTGAAGGTTTGACTTCGGCATTTGTAGGAGTTGATGTTGGATTGAGTCGAGAGAGGGCTCGAGTCACTATTCGGAAAACTTTTGTTTACAAAACAAATGATGAGTTAGATTGTATGGGCATTGAATATCTAAAGGCCTATGCAAAGCTTTGTTGTAATATAGCTTTGGATAGAATATCTAATGACACGTCAAGCATAGGAGAGGTTTGTGTACTTCCAATCTATTATTTTTTTTGTTTAGTTTGAATTAAACTTTTTGTTACATTATATCTATGTATAATAAATTATTTTTTGATGTATAGTAATAAATACATTACGTAAATGTTTATTGTTTTCAGTTTTCCCGATTGTTAAATGAACATAATTTTAGAGTCTCCACTAGTCAAAATGCTGGAAATGTAGAAGAGCATATTGGAGAAGTATATTTAAAATTTACACATTTATATTTATGTTTGAAAGATATTTCTTTTTGTTTTTAAATTTAACTATGTATCTTATTGTTAATTTGACTTATTTATGTAGGTTTCATTAGATTCGAACTTTTTAGATGATTTTCCATTTATTGTGAGCTACTGTTTTATTTTTTTTGTTTTTTAAGTTAATTGCTAAGCTTAATATTTTTTGCTTTTACTATGATTTATTTATTAACAAAATTTAAATTTTAAGGGAAGAGAACATATTGAAATTGGAGGTGAAGATATAGGTTCTTTGATAGATGTGGATATTGGCATCGAGGTAATTTTGTTCATAATTGAATTATTCTTTGATATATATGTTTAAATAGTTTGAATAGTGTTTGACATTTGTAAATTGCTTTTATATATGTTGAAGCTTGCGTCTTTTCGATCTTTTCAAGGCAAAGGAAAGACTCCATTGGACGATAGTGTTGGAATTGTAAGTTTAATATTCTATTTTTTTGAATTTAGTTTAAAATAGTCTAAATAATTTGTAAGATTTATAAATTTTTTTATATATGTTGTAGCTTGGGTCTACTCCACCTTTTATAGGCAAACAGAAGACTCCACTGGATGATAGAGAATTGGAGGTACTATTTTGTTAATAATTGAATTGTTCTTCGATATATTAGTTTAATGTTTTAATGTTTTGATTTTAGTTTAAATTTATTTAAATAATTTATGCTATTCATAATCTGGTTTTATACATGTTGTAGATTGTTACGAGTCCAAGGGAAACGAGTCCATGAGAAGACCCTAGTCGAGGATAGTGGTGGAATTCTATTGAGAGAATTATTTATATTGTTCTTTTTATGTAGATATATATGTTGTATTTGATTTGGACATGGAGGAACTTAATTTTTGGATTATATACATGTACTTTGAACTCACATGTACATAATTTTTGGATTATATACATGTACATTGAACTCAAATGTACATGATTGTTTTTTTGGATTATATACATGTACATTGAATTCACATGTTCATGATTGTTTTTTTGGATTATATAAATGTGCATTGACCTTAGATATTTTTTTTGGGATTATATACATGTATATGTAAAGGTTAGGAATGTTATGAAGTTTTGATAGGTGAAAATATCTGAATGTATGTAATTTATTAAATTTATGTATGTTTCCTGTTGAGAAGTTGAGAGTGATAGAAATGTTATGAAGTTTTGATAGGTGCAATATAAGGTTAAGAATGAATATATGGGGAATGTTAATGTTAGGAGTGAATGTGGGAATGAGGGAATGTTAGGAGTGAATGTTTTGATAGGTTCAATGTTAGTAGTGAATGTGGAAATAGGGGAATGTTAGGAATGAATAATTTGGTAGGTGCAATCTAATGTTAAGAATGAATATATGGGGAATGAATATGGAAAAGTTAATGTTAGGAATGTTAGGAAGTTTTGATAGGTGCAAATATATGAATGTTTGAAATGAATGTTAGAAAATGTTAGGTGCAAATATATGAATGAATGCTAAGAAAGGTTAGGAATGTTAGGAAGTTTTGATAGGTGCAAATATATGAATGTATAAATGAATGTAAGAATGAATATAGGGGAATGTTAATATTAAGAACGAATATACGGGGAATGTCAATGTTAGGAGTGAATGTGGGAATGGGGTAATGTTAGGAGAGAATGTTTTGATAGGTGCAATGTTATGAGTGAATGTTAGCAGTAAATGTGGGAATGTTAGGAGTGAATGTTTTGATAGGTGCAAATATATGAATGAATGTTAGGTAGTTTTAATAGGTGTAAATATATGAATGACTGTTAGGAAATTTTTGAAATGTTAGGAAGTTTTGATAGTGTTGCAGCTGCAACATTTTCCCAAAATTCAAAAAATTTCGGGACCCTCCCTTTGCTTATATTGGTTTGATTTTCTTCTTTGATTTGATTTAATGATTCTTCAGAAAGACTTTTCCTCATGCCAGAAATGACCCACGTTTTGTTTAAGCTTACCATTGCCTTTGGATGTATTTTTCAAGTGTTTGAGTCGGAAGTTTATTTGCTTGCACTTCCGCCGTTGCGGAGGAATGATGAGCAACTAGCTTCGATATTTTCCTCTGGTACATTTTGTCTCAATCGGCTAACTTTTGGATTTACGTCGGAACATCTGGTTACTACATTCTCTGCAGTTGCGGAAGTTAGACTACGAAGTCCCCCGATTATCGCATTGATTTTTCAGACCCCACTTGGTTGTTTCATCGATCCTTAAGCTTCGGGCTTCCGCCGTTGCGGCTGCAGAAGGCACTATCTTTCCGGCCTTTAAGTCGATTTTTCCTCCGACTTAGTTTTTTCCTATTGTGGGAGGTTGTGTCCTTTATGATTCCACCGTTGAGGCTCCTTATTCCGCTATCGCTCCGGCGTTTAGTCTTGCGAGCTCCGATGCATTATTGACTTCGCTCGGATGTCTCGGCATTTCTCTTAGTTGATCTACCACCCGACGTTGCGGGAAGAGATGTCCTTGTGACCTCAGATCCTTTAGTTTTCGTCGTCCATTTTTTTTTTCCCACCGCTGGTGGTTGACTATATATATATGGGGTTGAGTTTGATTATTCTATTGCTATTTTTTACTATCGTGCACTGTCGTTTTCATGTGTTGTCGTTCGCTCGAGCTTGCCGGACCCCCCGTTGTCGGTGTACCCTCATTTCCAGGTGGCTCAACTATGGAAGCTTAACAGTCCTCCTCCCATCGGTAGGCTCTATATGCATTATCCCGTTCCGTTCAATTGTTTTGATGATTGTTCCACGGTTAGGTTTTTTCACGATCGTTTTCCCTTGGCCCCGTAGTTTACATGCATATATAGTGGGGGCTTGTAGCATAATTGTCAGTGGGGTCATTTTTTGGCCCACAGGGAAGTTTCCCTCCATGGCTGTTATGTGTTTTGACCCTGCACTTGGTGGTTGGGGAGATTGGTGCAGATGGCCGTTACGCTGTCTACACCAATCTGTCCCGTATTTTGATAGGTCTGTAGGAGAAGTTTTTTTTTTATGGCGTCCCGTGTGAATTTTGGACTGGTTTCTCCATCTCATGTTTCCGCATCCTCAAACCATGCTGCGTTTACCCCGCTGCTTCGAAGTGACCCGGTTCGCGGTCGGTTTCGAACCCGAGCCGGTTGGGGGTTGTATAACACCACATAACCGTAGACGGACCATAGTCGGCGCACAGATAATGTTTCTCCTGGAAGCACACCGTTAAAAAAATTGAATAAGTTCCCCTGTTATTCCACGCAGCGCGATGATCATGGCACCCACATAGAGCTCGAGTTTTCTTCATTTTAATGTAGATTTGTTTCCCACTCGAGTTTTGTTGGCATAAGTGTTTTTAGTATTAGATAGAAGTATTAGCCTGCATATATTTTCTTCATTTAATTAATTTCCTCCATGTTAAACACAGATGATGTAGGACACTGTACGATGTTTGCAATTTATCCAGAAATGGCCTAATGATTATAATTTCATATATGACAGGAAGATTCTGAACTCAAAATGTCGAAGCGACAAAAGAAGAATGTCCCTGTAGTCGAAGAGGATCCCGACGTGGAAGTTATCACCAAAACCGATTATATTTATGAGGACACCAAGTGTATAACTGGTGTAGAGCCTAAGTACCAATGGGGAGACATTTATAGGTTGATCACGCGCCGAGAGGTGCCTGATATGGGCTTGGAGGAAGAAGGCATATACGCTAATATAGAAAGATCTTCACTGATGAAGATTTCCACAAGACCAAAGCTCTTTCCATGCTCTGAAGTAATTGGGTGGATTCTGCCCAGGGCAGATGTAACCACTATGATCCTTGAGAATGCTGACAAACAAGGCTATGCTGCCTATAGCCTAGGATATGTAGCCCTGGCCTACCACCTGCCAGAAGCACAAATATTCTTAACTGATGATTGGCTGAGAAACATCAGAATGGACCTTGTTGAAACCCTCAAAAGAATGTTGTTGCCTAGAAGAAACTTTAGAACCAGGCTGATGGGAGAGTATGACACCGTGAGCTTAAGGACCCCGTATAGGTTCATTGCCCTAATGCTCAACAGAATTTTTGGAAGAGCGCATGGAAAACGCTTCAAATTGGATTGGATGCCCATTATTTTTTATGTTGCGACCCAGGGGACCATTTTCAACTGGGCCAACATAGTGTCAAATAGTCTTTCAGCCTGCTTAGCCTCAGCTTTGGGAGGAGTGTCCAAAAAAAGATCAGAATTTTACATGAGCTCAATACTCATTGATTGCATACTATGCAATCAAACTTTCCCCGGCCTAAGGTGCATCTGGGACACGGAGAGGATGTATGTTTACTCTGCATACAAGCCACTGTGGGCTCACAAGTACCACAGTCACTACCGGGAGGTCTGTGAACATTTTATCATGCCATTGTATACTCTCATTTTTTTGAAGGAATGTGACTGCATGTCAAAAGAGGCATTGCAGGCAATTGAAGAATATGCGGATTATTACCTGACTGGGGATGGGCTCTACTTCAGAATGTTTGGAGGCTCCAGAGCACCCTCCCTACTACCCAAATATGCCACAGACTACATTATTCATAAAGATCCAGTTAGGCAAGTTTTCATGGATGGCATAGGAAGCTTTTTATTTGAACATAAGAAGGTTGCCTATCCCCCTTTGCCTTTGAAGCTAGGGAGTTATAAGTTTGCTAGAGTAAAGAAAGCACATGAGTTTGTGGAAGAGTTGGATAGGTTTCATTTTGGTGAAATTTCCTTTCACAGGAATGACTCCCACCACAAAGTGGCTGAACACTGTAAAGAGAACAACGTCCATTTCGAATACACTCACCATTGGGACAGAGAAGAGTCTGTCTTCCACAGTGCATTGAACATGACAGGCTTGAGAAAAAGGTTCAAAAATAAGATCACCACCAAAGGTGGGAAGGGGCAGGATGAACAAGCAAAAGGCAATGAAGAAACTAGGAAAAGAAATGAAGAATCCCAAAGGTTAGCCCAAGAAGCTGAAGGGTGGCTGAAGGGAGAAGAGGAAGAGAAAACAAGAGCTGCACAAGAGGCAACCAGAAAAGTAGAGGAAGATGCAAGAATTGAAGAAGAAGAAAGGAAAAGGAAGCTTGATGAGGAGCTTTAGAAAGAGGAGGCAGAGAGGATGAAGTTGACCCAGACAATGACAGAACAATCAGCCTCTGACACAGCTGACATCCAAACTCAGGACGTGGAGAACCCCGAGGTTCAGGACCCAGAAGTATCGACTGCCAGCACACCCAGGCAGTCTATGGCTCCCACACTGAAACTGGTCCCCTTTGAACAAAAGATAGGGGAATAAGTCCCTAATTTCAATACTATCTTCTATGATAAGGTAAGAAAGAGAATAGTGAAAAGAATTGAAAATAAGGTTAAATAGGAGGTCTGTCCAGGAAGATGATAACTGATACGACCGTTGTATACGGAACAAATCAGGATCCCAGATTCACTATTAGAGCAGGAGCTGCATTGATCCACGCTTCAGAGGACAATGTAGACAAAATAATGGCATATCTAGAGCAATCTAAAAAATCTTCTTCTCAACTGAAAGACACATTAAGAAAGGAAAGAGAAGAAAGCAACACGTTGAAGAGAAAATTTGAAGGCATGCAAAAAGAGGTGGAGTCTTCGAAGGCTGAACTGCAGGTTCTCCAAGCAGAGAGAAGATCTATGGAGACTGCACAAGAGTGTCTAGAGAAAATGCAGCAAGAGTATCAAGAGTTAAGGGCAGAGAAGGAACAACTGCTAGGAAAGATAGAAGACTTAGAGCTGCAAAAGACCACCTTGGAGGCAAATGAGAAGCAATCTCAAGAACAAGAGACAAGACTTCAAGAGCAAATTACTTCTCTAACAGCAGCTTTAGAGGAAGCAAAAGAGCAGCAGGTTAGTCTCCAACCATTCAAGGAACATGTGCTGGCACAAAAGGCCAAGATGCTTCAGCTGCAAACTGGCATAGAAGAGGAAAGGTGCAAGGTTTTGCAAGTAGATGGTCGATTGGAGGAGATTCTGGAGACCTCCTCCTATATTTTTGATAGATCTCAGGACATCTTGGAAGTCCTGACTACAAGAATAGCAAGGCTAGAGAACAACAAAGAAACTCCTGCAGAGCTTCCCTCGAAAGACCGATAGGCCCTTAAGCAGGATTACGACTTATTGGAGTTTGCTATTAACACAGCCGAGGAATTCAAAAAGGCTATTAGAAAGATGAAAGGGGCATGTATAGAATTCTTCAGAAGGCTCCTAATTACCTATAATCGATTCCAAGTAGCAGCTGAACAGAGAATAGAGGCTTTTCCAGACCACAACTTGTTTGTGGAGATTTTGCAGAAGAGATATCAAGAGGAGGAGGAAAAAATACAGCACATTAAAGCTCTCGATGACCAGATCTTAAGGAATGAAGTGGATCATTCTGCAGTTAGTGTGCAGCTATTAGAAGATCAGCTTCATTTGAGTGCAGCCAGAATTGAAGCCATCAAGAACCAGGCTGCGAAGTTCGAGATAAACATTCGTTTTTTGGAACCTTCTGAGTTTGAAGGCATCGCCTCAGAGGCTTTAGCTTGGAAGAAGTTTGTAAATGCTCAAGTGGGGCCCTCCTCGTGAATGTTTGTCCACTTTTGTAATATGTAAAAATTTTGTAAACACTTTATGAAAATGAAATTTTGGGAGGTGAAGAGTTGGGGAAGCCCAAAGGTTATTCGTGGGAAGCCCAACAATCTTCTTCTTTTTGTATAAGTATAGAGGACTTAGAAGAACAGAGGGCTTTTTCCCAGTTAGACAAGAAAAGAGATATTGTAAGAAGAACTACATTTTTTTGCAATAAAGAATTATTGTTTGCTTGTCGGAGAAAGATTGGTGGGACGTTCAAATGTTATTCTATGGATTGGTGGAAGATGAACTATTTCATTTTCCCAACTTTTTCCATTCACTGTGAGATCATTCTAACTTTTTGAGCCTATGTTCTTGTTTGAATGATTTCTGGTTATTTCTGTGAAACTACCACCATGAGTAATGAATGTTGTTCATAAGCAATTGGCTAATTGATTGTCTAAATATCTTTAATCGTTCATGTGTTGTGGGAAGGAATATCAGCTGCCTGTAATTTCTCTTTATAATGCATGTACAATATACATTACTCATTGATAGGTTACATTTCAGCTCCCCGGGGATAGGTAGTTAGTTAGTTTTACTTTAGTACTGCATATGTGAATTAGATGCTCGTGAGTGCTAAGACGAAAGGTAAGAACCTGCGCATCACTTTGTGACTACTCCTTGCATCTTTTATCACCCTGCATTGTTAATTAGGCACGTGCATATCATCATTAAGTCAAAAAATACAAAAATATACACAGTGGACTGGGCCACAACCGGTAAAACCTTTATTTTTTGTTACTTGACTTACGGTAGCCGGACCGTAAACCGGATGGATTCCCTACACCAAATAGTCACGGGCTAGTTGGGAATGTTGACTGGGAATAATCCCTTGCTGTTGTTGCCTGCGAATTTAAAGGCCTCAACAGTTTCTGGCGCTAGAAGGAGGGCCACTAGTGCATGGCTGGCCAAGGAAACCTATTTTTGTTTTCCCAAGATTACCCCATCAGCAAAAATTTTGGAAGCTTTTGACCTGACCCAAGTACTTAGAATCTGGAAGAACTTGTAGAAGTAGACTTACAGGCTTGGTCTTTACCTTTGAAGTAGGTAAGCACGGTTTCACCTTACGTTGCTCCTTACTTAGACTCCTGTTCTATCACCTTAGCTCATGGCTGGTATAAATGTGAATCAGCCCAACCCACCACCGTCTTGGAAAGCTAGATCACCTTTGAACTTAACCCCTCCATTACATAACCTACCTCAAGCTTTTGAGAAGTTACTGCCTAAGTTTAGCCCCGATGAAAATATTGTTGTAGATGACCATTTGCAAAGATTCTATTTAGCAATAGAGGGGTTAAGGGCTGGAGAATATGAGGATGTTGTCTATAGATTGTTCCCACATACCCTTAAAGGAGCAGCAGCATCCTGGTATTTCGGTTTGCCTGCAAGCTCTATTCCCGATTGGGACACCTTTGAAAGGGTTTTCAGAAGTAAATATACAGCCCAAAAGACGCATGCATCACTAATGAAAGGTCTTGGTTTGTTAAAAAAAGAAAAGAATGAGAAGGTACATCATTTCACTCAAACGTTTTCAACATACCTCAAGAACTTTTCTAAAACTGACAGACCCTCAGACAAGGTCTTAATTGAATATTATACCTCAGCTCTAGGACCTGAGCTGGCCATGTTTTCCAAAATGAAGGCCAGACCTACATTGGTAGAGACTTATGAAGAGGCAGAAAGGGTAAAGGCTGAAAATGAAAGTATAGAAGACTATCCCAAGCTACCTAAAGAAAAAACTACAGGGAGAAGAGCCTTATTGCTGTCTAAACCTAAAGATGCGCAATCACATGATTTTGAGGGAATGCTGAAAATGATTCAAAAACTCTCCAACCGAATAATAGATCTGGAGAAAGAAAGGGAAGTTCAGAAAACTTATAAACCCTACCACCAAAAAAGGGAGGATAATAACCAATTGAAGATCCCTCCACTCAATTCAGCATCAATGAACGTAACGGAGGTAGGGGGATAATTTCTGTACTTTTCACCAACAACCTCATTCTGAAAAAGGGTGTCCTCAATGGTTAAATTCAATGACATTGGTAATGCGTCAACTTCTAGACTCTAAATTGACCAAGGACAATGGTAAAGAAGAAAATAATAACAAGACCATAGAGAAACAAGAGGATGATACCATGTTCTTATGGGACGGTGTCTCACTTTTTGACAAAGAAGAGAGCGCTCTTAAATCTGAATACATACCTACAGCAACAAAAGACATGGATCTGATAATTAAAGATAATGCAACAATTTCAAAGATTAAGAGGTTTCAAACGAATGTCAAGAGACAGATAAATGCCAGTGTTGAAGACAAAACACCTGAAGTAACTACTGTCAACCAGGAAATAGAGCCAATCAATGAGCCTGTCAAACTTTTGGAAAGACAGATGGATGTTAATGAACGAAACACTGAAAAAATTGAGGAGCCTAAAAAGGACGTACCTACTAAAAACCAACCGGGGGAAGAATACATCGAACCAAGTTAGGAAGAAAAAGATAAAACCCCACCTTTTCTGTTGACTCTAGAAATGCTGAATCATAACGTGCATAATTGCTTGGTAGATTCTGGATCATCAGTGAATGTTATGCCATTTGAAGTTTGCAAAAATATTAATGGGCAGCCAAAACCCACAGCTTGGGAAGTAGTGCAACTAGACAGACCAAGTGTCAAAGTAGTGGGAGAAATGAAAAATGTTCTCATACGCTTATCTGCAAATAACAAGATATGTCAATTTATTGACATTATGGTGGCTGACATACCGGATGGATATGGGCTTATTCTGAACCGAGATTGGTCTGCTAGGTTAAAAGGATATTTTTCTTCAGACTGGTCTCATTTATGGTTACCTCTTAAGGGTACCCCAAATCAGATTAAAATTTTGAGAGAACCTTACCTGAAGCATACTGTCACTAAGCTGGGAGAAGATAATGAATCTGCTGATTCCGTCCTGGGAAATTATCTAATAGAGCTTGAAATAAAATATCATGACATAGGAAGAGCCAGTCCCATGATTGACACTCAGCCTAAGCTCCTTCAACTTCCTCAGGCTGATAAAGATGACTGTAGACTAGTAGACATGGTTTCGATTCAAAAATAGCACAATTAGATCATGGATAGGTTTTGGTCTACACTACAGCCTAGCCCTTTAATTTGTTAGATGAAAGAATTTTTAAGGGTGGGCACACAATTTTCTTTTTTCATTTGTACATAAATAAATTGATGTTGTTTTCTTTTTAGTTTAATGCTTTGATGTTGTTTTCTTTTGGTTTAATTCTTTTTTCTAGTTATTTTGGTTTTGAATAAAGAGGAAAACTTTTGGTTGCAATGGAAACATCAGGGTTCTTAATTAACTAAACTCTTGGGCAAGAGACTCTGCGTTTAGCCAATAGAATGTCTTCTAGTAGGAAGTGTTCCTAGTTGACCGTGCATTCATTGAAGTCCTACTTAACCCCTTGTAAATAACTCAGAATTAAGAAGTCTGGAATACTATTTCAAGGCTCCATCCATTTCACATTTAAAATTTCCAAGGGAGTGATGGCGAAGGACCCACGGAGAGGAAGCAAGGTAAACAGTGTATCATATATAAATGATCCCATGCCATGATTCCAGAAAATCCTAAAGGCTATCAAGAGTCAAAACTCCTTAAAGAAACAATGCATATCAAAGCAAAGTATCAAGAGCATGAATTTCAAATTGCCAAAAATTCCTCTCCATCCGTGAGAATGAAAAGTAAATTCTTCTCTCACACAAAAGGACATGATGGATAGAGGAGCCTGAATAAAATTTAGAAGGAAAGGCAGATGGAGGACTCAAAAGAACTAAAGTTCAAATGGCACAAAAATGCAATTGGCATGGGAATGAGGAACAACGGGATAGTGATGTTTACCATATGTTACAATCCTGTGGTGTTTGAACTAGAAACTACCTAAGGACAAGGGTTAAATATATCTCACTTATTAGGCCTCAAAAGAGTTATCTAGACTTGCAAATATTTTGAGTATCTCACTACCCGAAGAATGGGATGCTTATCAATGATTTAAATGCATGGGTGAGCCAATTTAGGAATACAAGCATCTAGAAGAATTCAACTTTCAAGCTAGACAGTCTGTTACTAGAAAAAGTTAAGTCAGAAATCTGGGGTTCACCAGGTAGTCGCCAATTGTTGCAGCTGCAACATTTTCCCAAAATTCAAAAAATTTCGGGACCCTCCTTTTTCTTATATTGGTTTGATTTTATTCTTTGATTTGATTTAATGATTCTTTAGAAAGACTTTTCCTCATGCCAAAAATGATCCACGTTTTGTTTAAGCTTACCATTTCCTTTGGATGCATTTTTCAAGTGTTTGAGTCGGAAGTTTATTTGCTTGCACTCCCGCCGTTGCGGAGGAATGATGAGCAGCTAGCTTTGATATTTTCCTCCAATACATTTTGTCTCAATCGGCTAAATTTTGGATTTATGTCGGAACATCTGGTTACTACATTCTACGCAGTTGCGGAAGTTAGACTACAAAGCCCCCGATTATCGCATTGATTTTTCAGACCCCACTTGGTTGTTTCGTCGATCCTTAAGCTTCGGGCTTCCACTGTTGCAGCTGCGGAAGGAACTATCTTTCCGGCCTTTAAGTTGATTTTTCCTTCGACTTAGTTTTTTTCTATTGCGGGAGGTTGTGTCCTTTATGATTTCGCCGTTGCGGCTCCTTATTCTGCTATTGCTCCAACGTTTAGTCTTGCGAGCTCCGACGCGTTATTGACTTCGCTCGGATGTCTCAGCCTTTCTCTTAGTTGATCTGCCACCCGACATTCAGGGAAGAGATGTCCTTGTGACCTCCGATCCTTTTGTTTCCGCCGTCCATTTTTTTTTTTCCCGCCGCTGGTGGTTGACTATATATATATGGGGTCAAGTTTGAATATTCTATTCCTATTTTTTACTGTCGTGCACTGTTGTTTTCATGTGTTGTCGTTCGCTTGAGCTCGCCGGACCCCCCATTGTCGGTGTACCCTCGTTTCCAGGTGGCTCAACCGTGGAAGCTTAACAATCCTTGTCCCATCAGTTGCGCAGCAGTGCCAGGTAGGCTCTATATGCATTATCCCATTCCATTCAAGTGTTTTGATGATTGTTCCACGGTTAGGTTTTCTCACGGCCGTTTTCCCTTGGCCATGTCGTTTACATGCATATATAGTGGGTGCTTGTAGCATAATTGTCAGTGGGGGCGTTTTTTGGCCCACAGGGCAGTTTCCCTCCATGGCCGTTATGTGTTTCGACCCTGCGCTTGGTGGTTGGGGAGATTGGTGCAGACGACCGTTATGTTGTCTGCACCAGTCTGCCTCGTATTTTGATAGGTCTGTAGGAGAATTTTTTTTTTATGGCCTCCCGTGTGAATTTTGGACTGGTTGCTCCATATCATGTTTCCACATCCTCAAACCATGCCGCGTTTACCCCGTTGCTTCGAAGCGACCCAGTTCACGGTCGGTTTCGAGCCTGAGCCGGTTGGGGGTTGTATAACACCGCATAACCGTAGACATACCATAGACGGTGCACAAACAATGTTTCTCCTGGAAGCACACCATTAAAAAACTCGAATAAGTTCCCCTGTTATTCCACACAGCGCGATGATCATGGCACCCATAGAGAGCCCGAGTTTTCTTCATTTTAATGTAGATTTGTTTCCCACTCGAGTTTTGTTGGCAGAAGTGTTTTTAGTATTAGATAGAAGTATTAGCCTGCATATATTTTCTTCATTTAATTAATTTTTGCCATGTTAAACATAGATGAGGTAGGAAACTGTACGTTGTTTGCAATTTATACAGAAATGGCCTAATGATTATAATTTCATTTATGACAAGAAGATTCCGAACTCAAAATGTCGAAGTGACAAAACAAGAAGGTCCCTGTAGTCGAAGAGGATCCCAACGTGGAAGTTATCACCAAAACCGAGTATATTTATGAGGACACCAAGTGTATAACTGGTGTAGAGCCTGAGTACCAATGGGGAGACATTTATAGGTTGATCACGCGCCGAGAGGTGCCTGATATGGGCTTGGAGGAAGAAGGAATATACGCCAATATAGAAAGATCTTCACTGATGAAGATTGCCACAAGACCAGAGCTCTTTCCGTGCTCTGAAGTAATTGGGCGGATTCTTCCTAGGGCAGATGTAACCACTACGATCCTTGAGAATGCTGACAAACAAGGCTATGCTTCCTATAGCCCAGGATATGTAGCCCTGGCCTACCACCTGCCAGAAGCACAAATATTCTTAACTGACGATTGGCTGAGAAACATCAGAATGGACCTTTTTGAAACCCTCAAAAGAATGTTGTTGCCTGGAAGAAACTTTAGAACCAGGCCGACGGGAGAGTATGACACCGCGAGCTTAAGGACCCCGTATAGGTTCATTGCCCTAATTCTCAACAGAATTTTTGGAAGAGCGCATGGAAAAAGCTTCAAATTGGAGTGGATTCCCATTATTTTTTATGTTGTGACTCAGGGGACCATTTTCAACTGGGCCAACATAGTGTCAAATAGTCTTTCAACCTGCTTAGCCTCAGCTTTGGGAGGAGTGTCCCAAAAGAGATCATAATTTTACATGAGCTCAATACTCATTGATTGCATACTATGCAATCAACCTTTCCCCTACCTAAGGTGCATCTGGGATAGGGAGAGGATGCATGTTTACTTTGCATACAAGCCACTGTGGGCTCACAAGTACCACAGTCACTACCGGGAGGTTTATGAACATTTTATCATGCCATTGTATACTCTCATTTTTTTGAAGGAATGTGACTGCATGTCAGAAGAGGCATTGCAGGTGATTGAAGAATATGCAGATTATTACCTGACTAAGGATGGGATCTACTTCAAAATGTTTGGAGGCTCCAGAGCACCCTCCCTACTACCCAAATATGCCACAGACTACATTATTCATAAAGAGGCAGTTAGGAAAGTTTTCTTGGATGGCATAGGAAGATTTTTATTTGAACATAAGAAGGCTGCCTATCCCCCTTTGCCTTTCAAGCTAGGGAGTTATAAGTTTGACAGAGTAAAGAAAGCAGATGAGTTTGTGGAAGAGTTGGATAGGTTTCATTTTGGTGAAATTCCCTTTCATAGGAATGACTCCCACCACAAAGTGGCTGAACACTGCAAAGAGAAGAATGTCCATTTAGAATACACTCACCATTGGGACAGAGAAGAGTCTGTCTTCCGCAGTGCATTGAACATGATGGCTTTGAGAAAAAGGTTCAAAAAGAAGATCACCACCAAAGGTGGGAAGGGGCAGGATGAACAAGCAAAAGCTGATGAAGAAACTAGGAAAAGAAATGAAGAAGCCCAAAGGTTATCCCAAGAAGATGAAGGGTGGCTGAAGGGAGAAGAGGAAGAGAAAAGAAGAGCTGCACAAGAGGCAGCCAAAAAAGTAGAGGAAGATGCAAGAATTGAAGAAGAAGAAAGGAAAAGGAATCTTGATGAGGAGCTTTAGAAACAGGAGGCAGAGAGGATGAAGCTGACCCAGACAATGATATAATAGTCAGCCTCTAACATAGCTGACATCTAGACTCAGGACGTGGAGAACCCCGAGGTTCAGGACACAGAAGTACCGGCTGCCAGCAAACCCGGGCAGTCTATGGCCCCCACACTTAAACTGGTCCCCTTTGAACAGAAGATAGGGGAAGAAGTCCCTGATTTCAATACTATCTTCTATGACAGGGTAAGAAAGAGAATAGTGAAAAGAACTGAAAAGAAGGTTGAAACAAGAGGTCTGTTCAGGAAGATGATAACTGATACAACCGTTGTATATGAAACAGACCAGGATCCCAGATTCACTATTAGAGCAGGAGTTGCATTGATCCACGCTTCAGAGGACAATGTAGACAAAATAATGGCAGATCTGGAGCAATCTAAAAAATCTTCTTCTCAAATGAAAGACACATTAAGAAAGGAAAGAGAAGAAAGCAACAAGTTGAAGAGAAAATTTGAAGGCATGCAAAAAGAGGTGGAGTCTTCGAAGGCTGAACTGGAGGTTCTCCAAGCAGAGAGAATATCTATGGAGACTGCACAAGAGTGTCTGGAGAAAATGTAGCAAGAGTATCAAGAGTTAGGGGCGGAGAAGGAACAACTGCTAGGAAAGATAGAAGACTTAGAGCTGCAAAAGACCACCTTGGAGGAAAATGAGAAGCAATCTCAAGAACAAGAGACAAGACTTCAAGAGCAGATTACTTCTTTAACAACAGCTTTAGAGGAAGCAAAAGATCAGAAGGTTAGTCTCCAACCATTCAAGGAACATGTGCTAGCACAAAAGGCCAAGATGCTTCAGCTGCAGACTGCCATAGAAGAGGAAAGGTGCAAGGTTGTGCAAGTAGATGTTCAATTGGAGGAGATTCTGGAGACCTCCTCCTATTTGGTTGATATATCTCAGGACATCTTGGAAGTCCTGACTACAAGAATAGCAAGGCTAGAGAACAATGAAGAAACTCCTGCAGAGTTGCCCTCGAAAGACTAACAGGCCCTTAAGCAGGATTACGACTTATTGGAGTTTTCTATTAACACAGCCGAGGAATTCAAAAAGGCTATTAGAAAGATGAAAGAGGCATGTACATAATTCTTCAAAAGGCTCCTAATTACCTATAATTGATGCCAAGTAGCAGCTAAACAGAGAATAGAGGCTTTTCCAGACCACAACTTGTTTGTGGAGATTTTGTAGAAGAGATATCAAGAGGAGGAGGAAAAAATACAGCACATTAAATCTCTCGATGACCAGATCTTAAGGAATGAAGTAGATCATTCCGCAGTCAGTGTGCAGCTATTAGAAGATCAGCTTCGTTTGAGTGTAGCTAGAATTGAAGCCATCAAGAACCAGGGTACGAATTTCGAGATAAACATTCATTTTTTGGAACCTTCTGAGTTTGAAGGCATCGCCTCAGAGGCTTTAGCTTGGAAGAAGTTTCTAAATGCTCAAGTGGGGCTTGCCTCGTGAATGTTTGTCCACTTTTGTAATATGTAAGGATTTTGTAAGCACTTTATGAAAATGAAATTTTGGGAGGTGAAGAGTTGGGGAAGCCCAAAGGTTATTCGTGGGCAGCCCAATAGTCTTCTTCTTTTTGTATAAGTATAGAGGACTTAGAATAACAGAGGGATTTTTCCTAGTTAGAAAAGAAAATAGATATTGTAAGAAGAACTACTTTTTTTTGCAATAAAGAATTATTGTTTGCCTGTCGGAGAAAGATTGGTGGGACGTTCAAATGTTATGCTATGGATTGGTGGAAGATGAACTATTTCGTTTTCCCAACTTTTTCCATTCACTGTGAGATCATTCTAACTCTTAGAGCCTATGTTCTTGTTTGAATGATTTCTGGTTGTTTCTGTGAAACTACCACCATGAGTAATGAATGTTGTTCATAAGCAATTGGCTAACTGATTGTCTAAATATCTTTAATCGTTCATGTGTTGTGGGAAGGAATATCAGCTGCCTGTAATTTCTCTTTATAATGCATGTACAATATACATTACTCATTGATAGGTTACATTTCAGCTCCCCGGGGATAGGTAGTTAGTCAGTTTTACTTTAGTACTGCATATGTGATTTAGATGCTCGTGAGTGCTAAGACTGAAGGTAAGAACCTGCGCATCACTTTGTGACTACTCCTTGCATCATTGATCACCCTGTATTGTTAATTAGGCACGTGCATATCATCATTAAGTCAAAAAATACAAAAATATACACGGTGGACTCGGTTGTAACCGGTAAAACCTTTATTTTTTGTTACTTGACTTACAGTAGCCGGACCACAAACCGGACGGATTCCCTACACCAAACAGTCACGGGCTAGTTGGGAACGTTGACTGGGGAGAATCCCTTGCTGTTGTTGCCTGCGAATTTAAAGGCCTCAATAGATAGGTGCAAATATATGAATGTTAGGAAAGGTTAGGAAAAAGTTTTGATAGAAATATTTTTTATTACTAAGGTAAAATCAGCAACTTGATTCTGAATTTTAATACCTTTTGATACTAAGGTAACATTATCAATTTAATTATTATATTTATTTTATGTTTCTTACAAGAAAATAAAATGAGCACTACAAATTTGTAGTGGTGAGGAAACTACAAATAGCATTCATATATAACCCCCCAGGATTTAAAAAAAGGTGATGAAATGAATAATGAAAAACAAAAAGAAAGACTTGTAGAGTTATAGGGAAAATTCAAAAAGTTAAGGCCCTTCATGTTTGATGGAGAATTTGAGGAAGCGATAGAATCTTGGTTGTTAAATCCGCTCTGTGGTGGAAGGAGGCTAAGAGTGTCAGTAACATACGTAGTAAAGAGTTGAGTTGAAATTTTTTTTTTTTAAATATTGAAAAAAATGTATATGTCAGAACGATATTATGATGAGAAATCCCAATAATTCAATGATTTGAGACTAGGATTGTTAACCATGGAAGAATTTGTAACCGAGTTTGTAAATTTACAACACTATGTACCTTACCTGAGAGTTGAAAAAGCTAAGGTATACAATTTTATCAGCTGTTTACCCCTAGTGTATAAGGAAAAGATTATGTTTGAAATTATTCAACAATGGATGAAGCAATTAGAAAGGCCTAGTTGTGCTACTATTTTTTTTAAAACATATCCAAATTGAGTAGAAGTTGGAAAAATAAAAAAAATTGAAAAGATCGATCAACGTAGGAAAGGATTTAAACCCTCACCTTTTGGAAAAGGAATAAGAGGTCATACTGATAAAAATTACAACAAGCAAGGTTCAACCAATAGCAATGGGGTAAGGAGTATCGAAACTTCTAGTGGAGGATGGAATAGTAACCCGTAAGCATGTTGCAGGAAGCTTCTACTATGAATGACATAGCCAGGAATATCCCTATAGTTAATGTTTCTTTGGAATATCGGTAGGTGGACCATCAATCCACCATGTTGGAAGTAGAAGCTAAAGTTTTGAACATACATGTTTCAATACTTATTGATTCAGGGTATAGTTTAAGTTACATTGCACCAAAAGTAGTTGAAAAGTGTAAACTTAGTAAAGAAAAACAAAAAAATGCATGGTTGGTATAGTTGGCAATAAAGGTAAAAATGAAAGTTACAGAGATAGTTAAAGATTTGTTATTAGGTTTTAATGACTTGGATACCTCAATTAATTTAAATATACTTCCCCTAGGATCCCTATACATTTTGATAGGTATGGATTGGCTAGAATCTCATAAAGATGTTATTGACTATTTGCATAAAAAATTTAGTAGTGTGGATGAGGAGGATAAGTATCATACAATGAATGAAATTTATAGACCTTTATCGACATGAAAAATTTCAGCACTACAACGTAAAAATTTTATTAGGAAAGGGTGTCAACTTTATGGCATCAAAATTAAAGAATTTGAGCCCAAAAAATTAAAAATGTAATTGGAACAATTTCCTATTTTAAAGGAATTTGAAGTTGTATTTTGTGATAAGATATCGGTATTACCACCTAAACGATATTTAGATTTTAACATAGATCTAATGTCATTTTCAACACTAGTATCATGAGCTCCATATCATATGAGTATCCCAGAACTAACGAAATGAACAATACAATTACAGGAGTTGCTATAGACAAAGGATATATTAAGCCTAGTGTATCTCCTTGAAGACTACCTGTTTTGTTTGTGGGTGTGCTAGTAATATGATAAATTGTAATGTATTATTATTGTTTACTGTCATGCATGGATAACTTATAGTTGATGAATAGATAATCAACCATTGATGGTAACTAGAAGAACGCGAGCTAAAAAAAAAATCGGCAAACGATATTTTTTCCGACCGACGATTTTTTTTTTCGTTTGCGTTGTAAATAACGGTGCCATAACAAGAAAACACTGTTCAGCCGAATAACCTTTGAGACCTGAAACCTGCACAATTTTCAGGTTTCTCCATTTTTGGAAGGTAAAATGGATTCCTTACACTACAAATCGACTGTCGAACTTGATACCATTAGTTTCGTCATTGAATATAATTTTCGTAGGTATAGATTTTGTTGTGTATAGGTGAGATCCGCTATTTTTATTTTTTTTTGTTTCTTAACATGTGTTGAGTTTTGTTTCATCTCTTTCAACATGCAGTGAAATGAGAAATATATAACTTTAAAAATACACCACCTAAAAAATTGAAACAAATATGGTGCGCTTAATTGGAGTGTCTACTTCAAAAGGGTATTCATAGATTTTTAAATTTTATAGTCAATTGAGAGAAAAGTGGCACAACCAAACACATGTTGAAAATCGACAAGGTTTCCCCATTGATCAAATTCAAATAAATATTATAATTAGTGTATAGATCCATTGGTTACAAACTTATAGTCATCGCAATAGTATATTGTGTGTAGATTGTCGTAACATATTTTGTT
>LPNX010470849.1:26330-68830 GCA_001517045.1 Pseudotsuga menziesii
TTTCTGAAACATCATATCAAATCTCAATAAAAAGAATTGAAAAAATTATGAATAGAAATCTAACATAATTCTCTAAAAGTTTTGTTTTTACTTGAAAGTGAAATTCTAAACGAAAATATCACTTTCGTTCACCCAAAGTTGAAAAACATGAAAAAATCAAATTTATTTTCTCAGAAGACCCCCCAAAATAGACACCCATCTTCATGGATTCACCCTTCTATCTGAATAGTAATGGTTAGATAATGTTTATATTTTCTTTTAAAGACCTTTAGATAAGATTGTTTAAGACTTATTGTTAAAACTCATTTCTCCTTCCTCTTTCTTTTACCTTATGCATAGGAATGATATTATGTAAATTAACCCATCTTATTGATCTATAATTGAGCCTTTGATTCAAGTTATTCCTTTAGTTTTAGATTACATGAATTGATAGATTAGGTGTTTATAATACAATTTGTTCTTTTAAATTATACAATTGTGAAAAGGATTTATAAGATAGGAATCAAATAATCTTTGTAAGTTTTCTGTTTGTTCATGAACTATGTCTACCCTCATATAATATTTTGTAAGTAGGAGTTATTTATGTATAAACAATCATGTTTACTATTTCCTGT
This sequence comes from Pseudotsuga menziesii, assembly GCA_001517045.1. NCBI lineage: Eukaryota > Viridiplantae > Streptophyta > Pinopsida > Pinales > Pinaceae > Pseudotsuga > Pseudotsuga menziesii. The sequence goes on from LPNX010470849.1 coordinate 26,945, forward strand.
AACTGGACATTTCTCAGTTTACACATTTTTGTAGAGATCAAACTAGACCTAATTCCCTTTGGATTTTACACTTCTTTTGAGAGTCATTTTGATACCCCTCTTGCCCCAGTTCCTATTACAGTAAATGCCTATCCTCGGAATAATCAAGGAGAGTGGAATTGAAATGATTTAGTTAGTGTATGTATAGTTTCTATTTGGTCATTGTAAATCCTTTTTAATGTAGTAATTATCTCAAGTAAAAATCAATCTCTCTAGATAGAATATTTTATTGTCATAACGCTATTTATATCCAGACATTTATAAATAGTTTGATGTTACCTTTTTTTTCATTAACTTAACTGGATCCTTAGGAGTTCAACTTAAGACCGTTCAATATTATTTAGAGTATTACCACGACACTCTCTACCTTTGCATATATTTTGTAGCAACGCTAAGCCTACTAACCCCGGTTGATAATTAAATATTAGGTAAATTATTTAAGACAATATTTTTTCCAACAACGCTCTATCAGGAAACTGCAAAGTATGCAGGGAAAGTCCAACTTTCTGCGACGGTTTATAGTCAATTATGCCAAGATCGCAAAGGGTTTCATGTGCTTGCTGAAGCAATACACCCCATTCCTGTGGGATGAAACTGCATAACACGATTTCGAGGCATTGAAGAAGGCACTACTATTGACTCCTCTCTTGCATCCACCAGATTACACTAAAGACATTATACTGTATCTAGACACATTAGAGTTGACCATAGGAGCAGTCACTGGTTTAGGAATACATTGAGCTTCAAGAGCATGTTGTCTACTACCATAGTCTCTCTTTAGAAGGTCCTAAACTAAGATATTCTCACATTGAGAAATTGGATTTTGCGGCAGTTTATGTCATCCAGAGGTTAAGACATTATATTTTTCTAAGGACAACCACAGTGGTTGTAGATGTAAATTCTTTCCAATATGTGTTATCCCGATGAATAATCGGGGGAAAATTTAAGAAATGGATCGTCATTCTCCAAGAGTTTGACTTGTATTTATGGTTGGCTAAGTCTAAAAAGTACTTAGTGTTCACGGAATTGATCTAAGAATTCTTGACTGGAGAAACTATAGTGATAGAAGATGACTCATTTCCATATGAATACATCTTCTTAATTTTGACCTATGACTCTTGGTATGGATATATCCTGATATATCTCCATACATTGAAGTGTCATGCGTCCTTCTCATGGGAAGATCAACGTAAGCTACGAGTAAATGAAAAAAACTACCTTATCATCAGCAATACTTTGCATCGATGAGGGGTGGATTCAATCTTGTGTCGGTGCCTCCCCCATGAGGAGGTGCAACATGTCCTAAATGATTCTCATAGTGGAGCATGTGGGGGTCATTTATCTCAGTTATCACTGACCCAAAATATTCTATGTGCCGGGTATTTCTGGCCCACTATCTTTAAATATGGTGTGGAAGTAGTGAAGCGTTGTCATCCTTATTAGCTCTACACCAGGAAAATGTGGTAACACCCTACTCCTTTTTTTCACGTCATCGCAGTAGGGCCTTTCACTAAGAGGGGGGTTTATTTCATGATGTGAAACCCAGTGTCTTCTAGGGGGGATAACTATATCATTGTCGATGTAGAATACTTTACGAAGTGGGAAGAGGTAATCCCTACCTTTAAGGCCGATGGATAAATGACAACATACTTCGTCTTCAACCAAATCATTGTTAGGTTCACTATCCCGAAGTAGTTTGTCACTGACCATGGAAGTCACTTCCAGAACAACATGATGACCAAATTGATCACAATGCTAGGTTTTAGGAAAGAACATTAGTCTTCCTTATACCCTCAAGCGAATGGACAAGTCGAGGCAGTCAATAAGACCTTGAAAACCATTCTCAAATGCATGATAAATGTGAGTAGGTCAAATTGATACATTATGTTGTATCCAAGACTTTGGGATTATATAACGAATGTAAATACTGCCACAGGTTTCTCACCTTTCTAGCTCATTCATGGGGTGGAAGAAGTCACACCGGTTGAGTCCAAAATACCATCACTGAAAATTGTTATTCATGTGCTTCTTGACACCACTAATCTTGAAGAACGTTTTCTTCATTTAGAGAATATAGATCAGCAGCACAGAGATGTGCTATTGCAAATGAGGCACATAAGAACCAAGTCAAGAAACAATATGATAAAGTCATAAAACTTAGGGTTTTTTTCAAGGGAGAATTTGTCTTTCTTTAGGATCAGGACAGGGAACCCTTGAGGGTAGGCAAGTTGAAGTCCATGTGGTTAGGTCCATATGTCATGTTGAAAGTTCTAAGGAAGGGATATTATGAGTTAAGTGATTACGATGGTAACAAGCTGTTGGATCTCAGGAATGGGCTCTACCTAAAAGGTATTATGCTTAGGCACGATGATTTTTCTTGTATTATTATTCTATATTTGTGTACAATAGGTTGCTACTGGTTAGTGTTTCTTACATAGTTTATTGTTCTTTCAAATGTCATCAAATTTGTTCGTAGGGTTCGCTAATGGCACCAGTCATCACACTTGCAATCTGGCTTCAGCCTCCTGGGTCATTTATGCACCCTCAGGACAACTATTTTCCTCAGCTAGGGCCTACATCGGTCCTGCAACTAATAATATGGCTGAATATAGTGCGGTCATTGAGCTGCTTTGGGATGCTATGTTGTGTGGTATTACCCACCTAGAAGTCAGGCGTGACTCCCAGTTAGCGGTCTCTCAGCTTAATAGTGATTATCAGATGAGACACCCTACTTTATTACGTCAATTTTTAAGAGTTAGGTTACTTCAAAGGAGTTTTGAATACATTTCATATAATCACATTTCAAGGAATCAAAATGCAATCCCTGATGCATTTGCAAATTATATACTCGATTGGAATTTGACACATACATTGTAAAATTAAAATACACTAATGCATTTGGAATACATGTAAATAACCAGGTAAATATATATATATATATGTAAAATATGTTCATATACATCAAGTTTTATCCGAAGATCCTGTCATAAGTACATCAAAATACAAAAAATGGGATAGAAATCCATAATATTCCTAGATCTAGGGGTGCTCCTCAGCCTCCTTGGCTGCGACTGCCTCTACAACCTCTCAGTAACAAAGTACGGCACTAGTTACCCTTTAAAGAAGGCGTAACCAAGATCGAGGAACTCCAACAACATGTTGCTGCATCGCCATAGTAAACCTCTCCATCCTAAGAGTGGGGACATCATGGGTAATCCTAGCTAGCTTCCCCTCTTCATCACCTCCGATCTCCACGGGTTGAACAAAAGTCCTAGGGTGTTCGTCAGGTCCGACTGGTTCTATATTTGCATATCAATTACATGTATATCAAACTCAAGTACATATGTATATATAAACTTTATGAAAAAAATCATAAAAATCAAATATTTAAAAAAGTAAAAAGCCATATCTATGTCTCCCAATGCTCCTCTAGGAGGGAGGATGAGCTCTGGATTGCCTCTGAAATACAAACTTGCATAAGGTAATTGCTCTAATGGAGACACATGTCTGATCCACCAGGAGTAGAAGTCGTCATCATACCCACTCTGGATTCCACCTCCACCACCCTGTCAGAGAAATATGTCACCCCGTCGCATGAGTCTAGGCTCATGGGGTGGGAATGGTGGTAGTGTAACTGTGGGATTGAGATTAGAAACTCTATCTCAAAGAATGATACCAATATGATCGCATACCCTAAATTCTTCTTCATACCTCTCTTATAGTCAGATAACTGTATTTTCATAATCGGGACTAGTCATACCAATCATACAGTACTCCTCGCAAGCACTCTACCACTATGCACATGTGTGTCTATACAGCTAAATGTAATGTGTATGATCCCACTACTCTAACTACGATGATCACTATAATATTCAATGGAAAGCTAGTGATCTGTCTAATCAGGATTTGAGTCCCCAATAGGCAATAAGTGTTGATATAGTCTTGGACACTGAGAGAGTCACCGCCTTAACTGGTACCCTCCATATTAATAGTTGCTCCCCTGTGTGATAAACCCATGATAAAATAGATGTCTTCTATCATAAGTTCCAAGGTTTCCCCTTGGAGGTCAAACAAGTCAAGATCATGATCCCACAAGCTCACTAATGTCTAAAGAAAACGAAACTGTGCATGCATGTTTGACGTGCATTAAAACTTCAGTAAGCCATACCTTCTCAAAGCTTTCAAAGTCAATGGTTCGGCCATTTCCTGACGATCCATATCCTTATTCTCTCTTTCTCGCCATTCCAAAACCATGGTGACCTACTCAAAACATATTTTTATCATTAGAATTTTATAAAAACCAACCTCACACAGTAACCACAACTGTCTAGTTAGAATAACGTGATCCATTCATGGGTTTCCTTATTGCTAACCCGCAGTTACAATAAGAAATTACGGGTGAAAAGAAGGCTACACGTGGTTACAATGTCGTGCCTTTAGGTCTGGCCTAAAATCCATTATGGACCATGAAAATTAAGAGTTGTAAGCTTGAAATTGAAGGGGATGGAGATAGTATTTACCTGCACTTCACAAAATCAAAAACTGTCCACTAGATTTCCCACAACGATCAATCAAAGTAAGGAGGTAAAATGGCTCAATTTGGTAAAAAACTCAAAATGGTACGTTTTAATTTGATTTTTAACTATTTATAGTAAAAATTTGAAAATTTTACCCGTTTCGTATAATTAAAAGTCATTTCTTATTACTTTAACTAATACCATGTGTTTTTTCCTAACTGTTAGATGTCTTGGATGATCTGAAATATGATTTCCTTTGCATTTAGGGTCGGATTTGGTCTCCCCTGCATACTTTACACTTATACCTCATCCTCCGTTTAACCTTAGGATCTCTTTTTATCCATGGACTATGTTGTATAACCACTCTTTAACTTGTAAACATCGTTGTTCTTCCGTGGTTAGGGCCTCCTTTACATGGGAAACCCTATTTAGAACATTTTATTGCAAGTATGGTGCCCATGTCTCTATTCTGCTAGGTTTCAGGAGCCTTCGTAGTCCTTTTTCATGTCAAAATGAACCTTATTTTGCATCTTTTTACCAAGCTACCCTTGATTATAAGGCTCACTACAATTATCGAGTTATCTTTAATCCCTGGTCTGACTCCTTGAAATTGACTGGATAACCGAGTTTCTTGTTCTTTTAGACTCGTTAAAGTAATTGAATGATCATCTGCATCGGTGCTAGGATAGCAATTTTTTAGACCATGTGGATTACTTATGAAAAAGGAATACTCTATTTTATTCAGAATCTAGAAGAGTATCTTCGGGCATAGGTTATCTCTTTTCCAGACCAGGAGGAATAAACTTATGGAAAAGGAACCTGTTCGAGCTTAGTTTTCTCTTTTTCATGCTCTGTACCGAAACATGAAAAATATTCCAAGCGTACTTTATGTCTTTGTCATGATCCTTAAACCCTAAGAAGAAAGCACCAAGTTTACACTTGTCAGTCCCATTCTCGTAAATAAATGGAATTTTCTGAGTGATCTTTCCTTCCTTCACACTTGTTAAACTAAGGCTATGCGCTTCTTTTGAAGGTGTGTCGGTTTGGTGATAATTTAAACCTTTTTCGAACCTTTACAACTAAGTATGAAAAAAGGTATACCTTGGTTCTTTGGAAGCTAAGAGAGTTCTCATGTGGATTGTTTTATACTTTTTCGGACATAGGAGACTAAATTTATGAAAAAGCAGTCCCCCTAGAATCTTCTTTGGAATTTTCAAACTCTCTAAACTATGAAAGCACTAACGAGCATTTACTAATTCAGGCTCGTAAAATTTAGGGATCAATGACATATCAAGCATTATTTTCTCTTCTCTTCAAGCTTGTAAAAATTGAAGAAAGACTCAGGTTGACTTTCTTGTACTCGTTAAAACTTAACAAGAAAGGAAAGGAAGAATTTCACTCTTCGGGTTATAAGTATGTTTCCAGCATGTCATCCTTGAACAAAGCACTCTTTGAACCTCCAGATACTCATGTCTCAGTTTTTCACTTCTCAGTTCAGCTATCACTTTGAGTCAATACTTCTCCACTTGTCCTTTATACATGGGGAATCTGTTCATGTATCCTACATGAAAGATAAGCCTAGTTGTGCCATATGAAAGTCTAAAGTTGTCTTGGGTCGTCTCTGTGTCGTGATCACTATTCAAGGATACTCACCTCTGTGTTTACCTTTCATTCCTCATCTTTCATCGTGTTTACCTTCCCTTATCCAATCTTGCAGTTACTCTTGTGATATGTTGAAGGATTCATTGCCTTCCTCCTTGCACTACGCGATGAGTATCTCCTGAAGAAGAAGACCTAGAGTTCCGAAGATGGTACCTTAGGATTCATAACTAATATTGGTGGAATCCTTTGCATTAGTTATTAGCATCAATCCTTCACTGACACTCTGATGGATTCCTTCCATGTTCGACTTCAACTCATATATTCGCATGGTAGGACTCGTACTAGTTTCTATTGATTTGGATGAATACCTTAGGTTACAACCTCTATAACCTAAGTTGTGCAATATTGTGTTATGTTCTATGACACTACTTCCAGATATTGAAGAATCGTCATTGTATATTGTGGCTTGGATCCACCATTGCAAAAACATAGGTGGCCATGTTACCCATACTATATGATGTAATCAAATATTGTAAAGAAGCTAGTGTTCCACTTTATTGAACACGACATCCTCAGTAATGATTCTGTACATGACTTTGATCTGTCTGTCTTAGGTACCTCTCTGTGACCTTGGTAATTGAGTTTCTCCAAGATAAAATATTTGAAATGTATTGCGGCCATCGCTTCCCTCTGGCCTCATACATTAGGGGACATCTGTTATATTGTGAAATGACACTTCTTCGTCCGAGTACTAACACTGAGAAAGTCGGTACACAAAAGGATATTATGGATTTAAGTTGCCTAAAATATATAGATGATGATAAGACTTGATACACATTATTCCTTCCAGTATTTCCCATGATTTTAATCGAGCTTGTCTTGTAATTGAAAATATTTCCATTGCATGTTGCGAGTCATTTGCGGGTAGAACCATATGCAACCCGTGGTTAGATAATCACAATATGTATTCGCCTGTTTCCTTCACAGGAGTCACAATCCATTCCAGACATGCTAGTATATGTACCCATGATCACATTAATAAAAAAATTAAAAAATTAAAACATGATTAGTCAGGGACAATTGGGTTCGAAATCATTACATCCCCAACTTCCCTAACCATACTAACCTTCGTAACTCCCCCTGATCACCAAGTACAAATACAGGGGAGGGGTTGAGGTTAGGGAATCATCTTAAGAGAGCAAGGTTATGCTGGAGGAATCATTGGAGATTGGAGCAAGAGAACTTAGTTCTTGGTCAAGAGAGGAGGGTTTGTATCAGACAGAGTTTGTATAATTCCCTGTTACATATAAATAAAGAGTGGCATTCTTCTGCATTGTGTGTTGATGTTCTTATTAAGTTATAATTTATAAAACTCAACGCCATCTATCTTTATATGCAATTATAATATTTCATTTATCTTTATATAACAATTAAGATCCATGTGTTAGATATCAATTTATTTTATAGGTGTTGAAGACCTTGATCTTCTAGAGAATTCAGAGAAAGGATTAAATATAGGATCAACCTTCGTTCATAAGTTACAAATCCTTTCTATTCTATTTCCTTAATAAATGTTTTTGTTTTGTTGTATGTCTGCAAGTTAAACATTTGTACATTGGTGACCCCTGGACCCTGTTTCATAAGGTAGAATCCCTTAACAACACCCATCATTCAATATATTGATTGGTCCCAAAAATCTAGCGAATGTTCCCATTATGGAATCCAGAAGCATAAATTTTAAAGAATCAAAGGACACCACTATGATGCCTGGAGTGGGTCCTTGTTTATATACGAAGAAATCAAGACTGAGAATATCTACGACAAATCTTTCCAATATTTATAGAGAGTCTCGCAAAAGAAGGAAGGTGATAATTACTAAATTATGCAGTCCAATGACACCCAAAATATCTCCTCCTCAGTTAGTTGTGTTTGAGATTTCCAAAGTTAGTGGGATATTATTCTATGCATCAGGCACACCTTCATGTGGATGAGGATTAAGTAGAAATGGTCAAATGTGATGGAGATTCTAATCTGCATTGCCAGGAAGACAGGGTGCCATTTAGAACTAATGAAATACACATGAATGATGAATCATTCATAGAATATTTCTACCACCAACTGAAAATGCAGTGAGAGAATTCTTGGAATCGCCTCTGCAGAATCTACAGACAGAGTTGCTAGCAGCATAAACTATTCCCTTCTTTTTTACTTCCACCTAGAAATAGTTTGTCAATTCAATTTAAAGTCTTTGGAAAAATCATCTACAATATTTATTTGTTTGGATACTATATAGTTAGACATCCCTTTGTGGATTGGTGTTCATATTTTCGTCATAAGGAATTAGGATGGCATGGTGTTATCACAATTATAAATACAAATTTATTGTATATAGAAGTCAAATAAGCATGTATGGTGGCAGTTAAAAGTGATAGTCTAATTTTTGTTACTAGACTTGTAGATTTGTCATATAAAATTTTCAAGATATTCAGAAAAAACATGAAATAAGTAAAATGATATTGTCATGAAGAATGCATGGTAAACAAAACAAAAATGAATTTTATTATTGTATTTTTAATCAAAGGTATGATATGCATGGTGACTAATTATGCTTATTATAAGAAATGGTTATCTTTTTATTTAGTAAAGACATCTACTACGAAAAAAAATGGTATTTTTTCATAAGCTAAGGAATACACGTGCTAAGAATTTTGTTCAACAATCCTTTCAGTATGAATAGTTTAATTGTTTGGGTGTGGATGTTCTTATTCAGGCATCTTGTTTGGGATACTAGATTTATGTTCTTTATTTCCTGGCACGGATTGGCAGGAACTGATGGAAAATCTTACATGGGCACATGAATGCACACCTTTGGCTAATTTAGTTTGATTGAGGGACAAGCTAGTAGCTATTTCCATTGTTCAAGCACAATTAGTTGGATTAGCTCACTTTTATGTAGGTTATATATTCACTTATGCAACTTTTTTAATTTCCTCTACATCAGGTAAATTTGGGTAATTATTATCCATCAATATCATCAGTGAATGGGATATTGTTGTATCAATGACAATACCGCATAGAGAAACAATAATTGACATAATATTTCTCCATCTAAAATCTGAGCTATATTTTAATTTCTGGTAGGTAATAATACCGACTAACCTATTATGGTGAGAAAGAGTCTCATTCAGAGAGTGAAGAAGAGACCAGCATTGGAAGAAGGAATGAGGAATTCATACAAAATTTGGAGGAAGAAGGAAAATTTTCATCATTCGATGAATAATGAGAAATTCAAACAAAATTGCAATCTTCGCCATGTAATAGTGGACCTACACGTCTCCATTGATGGTTTTCTTCGACTTGAAGACCTAGAGCCAACTATAGAGACTTTGGATTGTTCGGACACATACTCCGTGAGATGTCCCACACATGTTTATTGCCTGGGATAACAAAATCAAGTTTGTAGGAAAAATAAAATTATTGAAGTTTATCGTGATACCAAAAAAGTAACTCTATCCCTATATGGGATAGGGAGTATATCCCATGATTGTTTGGTGTACCCATTTTTTTTATGATATCAATGAATGGTGTGGAGTATAGTAATCTAGTAGCTATCAAGGTTCATAACCTTAAGGACACAGGTTCAAATCCTGTCTTCGCCAGACCTGAACATAAGAAGTATTTTGGTTCAGAAAGGATGACTCCCTCATTTGAGAAAGGATTACTTTCTCAATTATGTTTTTATAATTGAATGAAAAGTGAGGGAAAGATACAATCAATACATGAACTATTCATTTTCATATTTCATGTGACGGATATGGCAGGTAGTAGGGATCGAACCCATATCTTCTCCTTGGGAAGGAGAAATTTTACTATTCAACCATACCCGCATTTTATTCATTCTAAATATATACATATATAGACACACACACACACAAACACACACACACACACATATATATATATATATATATATATACATACATATATATGTATACACACACACACACACATATACACACACACACACACACCAACATATATATATAAGGAAATTGTAACATAATATGGAAAATACATATATGTTCAATCTGTTCTTAATGATCCAATTATTTATTCAATAGTGGAAAACCCCTCCTCCTTGGTCTTGAAGGTAAATTCCCTTCAGAAGAGCTATAAAACCTGAAAGTTTTGTATTTATTCAAAATGTAATTACAAAATTTAGTGCCACTTCATTAGTGCCATGGGGAAGTCATCTTGGTCCCAACTACCACTTGATACACCAATTTACATGACTTTAGGAGCTCTAGAGGCCAATCCCTATATGTTAGGAACCCACACCGAGTTATGGGAGTCCCACCATCAGTTCACCCTAGTTTGTGTTGAGTTATGCTCTGATGGGAATCAATTACATCAACTTCAATTATCCTAATGCTACATTTGCATGATTTAAGGAGGCTAGGCACCTTTTCTCACCTACGTTGATAAGTTAACTGATTGTGAATTGATTTAGTTGTATGGAGTTACACTAGTGAGTCTCTAATGATGATTTTCCCATATTTAGTGATCTCTAGAGTTAGTCCAAGTTATGGAATTCAAATCACACCTAGAGGATTCAAAATTCTATTCATGGTATCATGGATGTGTTACATACAGGTTAATGCTTATGAAATTACTGTTATCCTGTCAAATTTTTTCCTCTTGTCTGAATAATTTCATCACGATTGTTTGATCATTCTAGCACTAACATTATTTTCCTCATTCATTGTTTTTTTACAGTGAGGTTCAATCCATCATGATGATCCTGTAGCTTTGCTAAATTTTAGAAAATGTGCTCAAAAGGAAACTAGTAAATCATTTGTGATGAAGGATTCAAGATGTTACAAAGCAAATCCTTGGTATGAGAATAAAAAGAGAAAAAAAAATCACAAATTGAGATTCTCTTAGGGTGAGTACCTAGAAAAGGTGTTGGAGATGTTTAGAATACAGAATGCAAAAACAGTTAGTACAGTTTTGGCCAACCATTTCAAACTAAGTAAGGAGATGTGTCCCAAGACATAAGAGGAGATATTATACCTATCCAAGGTTCCCTATTCATTAGCAGTTAACAGCTTGATGTATTCCATGGTGTGCACAAGACCAGATATCGTACACGTAGTGGGAGTTGTGAGTAGGTATATGAAAAATCTAGGTAAAGAGAATTGGAGGGAAGTACAGTGGTTTATTAGGTATTTGAGAGGTACCACTTCTCATGCATTATGTTTTGGAGGTTCAGCCACTGTTCTACATGGATATGTTGATGCAGATAAGGATGGTGATAAAGACAACAAGAGGAGCACTAGAGGGTTTGTCGTTATTTTGGGTGGAACGACAATAAATTGGATTTCAAAACTGCAAAAGGTTGTTTCACTTTCAACAATGGAAGTAGAGTATGTTGTTGCTACATAGGATAGTAAAGAGATGACTTGGTTGCAAAGGTTCATGGAGGAATTGGGTAAGAAGTAGGAGAATAAAAGGTTCTATAGTGACATCTAGAGTTCCATTCATCTTGCAAAGAACTCATATTTCCATTCAAATACTAAACATATACAACTCAAGTACCATTTCATACAGTATGTTCTGGAAAATGAACTGTTGAATTTGGAAAATATACATACTAGCTAGAATCTCGTAGACATGTTGACAAAGGTAGTAACCGGAGAGAAATTATTCTCTTGCTTGTTTTTAGTTGGAATTCAAGCATGAGGGTGAATATGAGAAAATATCTAAGTCTAAGGTTCAAAGCATAGTACAACAGGTGCAAAAGTGGTGGAGTTGTTGTGATCCATATCCAAGTAAAAGATTGTTTGTTATGGAGCATGAGCTTCCTGAGTTAGAGATCATGTTGCATCTGTGTTTGGATCCCAGTACCATGACGAGGGATGTGTGGGGTGGGGGTCTATCGGGTGGGGGGACTAATTTGGGAGACCCCCTGATGGGGGTTCAAGAGCAGTGTCCTTGTAACAAAAGTTTAGGGAAAATGCTGTGTAAAATGTTGTAATTTCATAGTCATAACTTGGTCAATAATGAGTGATTTACGAGCCCTTGGTTTTGGAAAACTCATAGTATTTTACCATGGTATTCCATTTATAAAAGGAAGGCATTGTAATAGAATTGTGTATTGTATTATATCATTGTAAAACAATCTTTGTGATTGTGTGAGGGAGACCATGAGAGAATTAAGAGGAAGTGTAGTGGGTGAGATGCAGGTTGTATCCCTTCGTTTTGTTGGACGGTATAATAATAAGGGAATGCCAATTTCTATGTGGACATATCCCATCTCTTGTAATGTGTCTATGTGTTTAATATTTGCATCTTGTTTATTTTCGTTGTTCTATGATCCTGTTTTCTAACACCAAGGACTGACTACAATTTTGTGACAATTATGTCTGCTACCAGGAGTTAGTTTGTAGCTGTCAGTAGTCCATTCTTATATTGTAAAAATATATGTTAGTTTTCTTGTCATCGATATATCATATTCCTTGGATTCAAATCTCATTCTCTCATTCTTACATGTATATATACATGTTGATCCACAAAAAGACCACATTTTATTCATCATTTCACATACTATTTATCACCTTATTCCTATTTTATCCTTCCATAAAACAATTAATATTCACCATTTTCATAATAAATATGGGTTTGTATTACCATTTTTCAAATCATTTATTTTTGAGTATTTTGAGTGAAATTGTGGTTAATTATTGAGAAAAATAACATATTTTCATTATACTTTAAGGTTGGATGAGTTTGGTGATGCTTACAGGTATATTTGAAGACTTTAACAAGCTCAAAAGTGAACACCTAGCCTCAGATTCGAATTTCATCTTCTAGATGTGATCTAAATTCAAGGAGAAGATCATGGAGGTGTGGAGAGAATATCTCATCCAATATTTGATGAGAATTTAAAGGGAGGAGTTGTAGATTTGTTGAGAATTTTGAGGGATGAGTTGTAGATTTGTTGAGGATTTTGAGGGATAACTTGAGAGAATAGTGGATCTGTAATTATGATCAGTTATCTTGAATTTATGTATAAATAGGAGGAATCTTTCCTCATTTTGGTTAGAGACCTCTCTAGTGGTTTGGAAGTAGAGAATAGTTCATAGTTAGTCATAGAATATATTTCTGATTGTTATGTAATGGAGATGATGCTTAATGCACCTCCTTTGACTCTCTTATGTTAATATAGATTTCCAGCAATTTCTTTCTTATGAGTTGTTAGTATAGAGTTTCAGTTATTTCTTTCTTATTCATTTACAATATTGATTTAATGTGAGATCACAAGTTATTGTCAATTGCTTTATACCAGTTTATTTCATGCAATTTCAATCTTTCTTTATCAAGCTAATTTATATAATTTCATGTTTTCTGCAATTAAATTTATTTCTATACAATTTCCTGCTTTCATATTAGATTAAGTTCAACGACACTCTGCCCTTGCATATATTTTGTCTATACCTCGCAAGTTTACACTCTCTTTGGGTTGACAATTAAATCGTTGGATATATGTTATAATTTGTATAATATTTACCCCAACATTTTGGCGCCATTTCCGAGGAGGTCCTAAAAGGGATCAAAGTCTAGATAGATAGATAGATTAATTTTACATTACAAAGCAAAGGGGAGGGGAAAACTGTAAGACGCAATGATGACTTCACTACAGAAATTCCGGGATTTCTATGGTGTAACAACTAGACGCACCCACTATAGTGGGGTTCCCTAAAGCCTTGTTGTTCCTTTGTTTTCACAAGTGTGTTTATTTTTATGAAAAATGTTTTCTTTTTTTCTTCAAATGCAAATTTGTTTTTTTTATGCAAGTTTTCTTTTGTAGTGTAAGGTTTGTATTGTTTTCATTTTTGGGCGCCTTTATTTCATACTAACTTGCTTCTAACTTTATATATGTTCATTCTTTATTTTATACAGATTTTTATGCACCTTTTTATTTCTGTTTTTGCACTCGTTTTGTGCTACTGTTTTTGTACTTGTCGTGTACTTGTTTTTTTTAGTACTTGATTTGATTGCAGTAAAATGATTTTAGGATGAGCATAAGCTTAGAACAACTCACTCAGATCCTGGCAAAAGTCGGGGTCTCCTCTTCCTCTTTCAAAAAGGAGATCTTGATAGCAGCTAAAGATGTAATTACTCCTCCTAAAGCTAACAAGGAAGAATCGACATTTGAAGAATCATGCGCATCAGATGAAGAACACCTGTTTGAACTGGAGATTGAAGAGGATGAAGAAGGGATCTCGAGTGAATATCAAGCAATCAAAAGCTGCATTGAACAATGGTTCCAAGTAAGTACTAGGTTAGATCGATTTTGTTTTCGTTTTTATTTTATTAATTCATATTTTTGACATTTAATTTTTTATATTATTATATATTCTAGGGTTAGTTTTTCACAATTAAAAGACAATTTTGGTTTACTTCTTTTAGGTAGATGGTTACATTGGAAATTCTATTTTGTGTAAATAATCTTTAATTTTTAATTAAAGTAGAGTAGGTAGGTTTTAGTTTTTATTTTTCAATTGAAAATTAGTTTTGTTTTAATTTACTTTAATATTTCTATTTGTTAAAATTTTCTAATAGTCTTAAATTATTTTTTTAATTTTGTTAGGAATTGAAAATAATTTTAATCTTTTAAATATCAAGAATTTATGAATTTTGACCTCTTTTCATTTTCATTTAATAATATTTTTAGTCATGCTAGAAATAAAAACTGAATTAGGAATTAAGTCTTTATTTTTAAAGCTATGAATAATTAGAAAATAAAATAAACAAATTAATAATAATAATAATAAAATCGAAATCTATATAATTTTTGCTTTAGTTTAAAATGTTCCTTTGTTTGCTTTAGTGTTTGCTTTAGTTAAAGAATAATAATAATAATAATAAATGAATAAATAGATCTAAATAAATCTAAAGTTTTACTAAACCTAGTTCGCAAAATAAGGAATATATAATTTTTAATTGATCTCTTTTTAATTAATTTTCTCGTTTTAGAAAAACTTTCATTTGTTTTACTTTGATAGGAGTTTAAAATTTTAACTTTTGCTAAAACTTTAAAAAAGCCTAACTTTATGTCCATGGATAATTTCTTGATTTGCTATTGTAAAACCTGCAACTATAAAACATTGATATATAAACTGTTTAAAAAACAAAACATACATAAACAAATGAAAAGTTAACATTGTATATACATATATATATTAAAATAAAAATTCTAAAAACAAAATAAAACTTAAAACCTGCAAAAAAAAAATTGTTGTAAAACTTTTACGTTTGAGCCCTCGATACGAAAACCTGCAAACGCAGAGCCTTACAGCCTGTAAATTGAACCTACAAACAGTCATCCACAGGCAACCTAGAAACAAACTATCATATGAAACCTGCATACAAACGAGATTTTTTTTTGGATTCGTAAGCCTGCAAATTTTTTCTCCATAGATCGCTACAAGTTTATTGTTAGCTATCTCTTGCCTCCCAAGTCTCAATTTGTGTATCCACCCTTCCACACTGAAACCTGCATTAAAATCAATATATGTCTTCTACAATATGTTGAGAGGATGTTATTGCTAGTCTTGGACCTATAGCTAAAATAGAAAAGAGATATAGCACCAATTCACTTGGAGTTTAGAATTGGCTCTGTAACCACACATAAAATCTGGCCGAGTTTTGTTCATGAGATCTTTTCATTCCATCGTTAACAGCAAGTTCTATATTTAGACTGAAGGGATGCTAATTTCCTGCCAACAGTTACCGGATTCTAGGTATCCTGATGCTAATTACACCTATAAGAATGGACTTGTCATCATAAATAACAGAGCTTTAATTGTGGCATTTAAAAATCAATGATGAAGTGCCATATCAATAGGATGTTATGCTCATACATCTCAGACAGAGTAAAACTGAATTCCACTAAATCTACAAATCAAATTAATGATTACTTTAGTTAATGCTCAAGTCGTTCGGTTGTCTCTTCGATTCAATGACAGGTATTATCATAAATTTAAATATCTGGAGTCGCCGCGTTTTCATCCGTGTCATCCACGTTTCAGATTGTCTTTTTGATTTTATCACAAGTATTCCTGGAAGCATTCTTTGATACTGCACTGATTTAACTCCCCACCCATGTATTTACTTTTACTACCTATTCTGGAGCAGCGTCGATCTTCCCATTTGGAGCAGCGTAGATATTCCCATTTGGTATCGATTGGCTTAATGGAATTCTGGTGAGGCCATATATTCTCTTTTTTTGGTGCATTGGGTTGGACACAGCGATGATAATTGCTCTAGATCATGATTTAAAAATTGGGCTAAATTAAATATAAAACTTCTAGCACCCAGATGTCCATTTTCACGAGTACTGAGAGGATGGCGTTAGCGACAACAACACTAGCTTCGCAGACTTTTCAGCTGGCCGTTGGCGTTCCTCTGCCTGAGTTACCAAGTTTTTTGTGGTTATCAGCTATTAGAGGAAGCATATTCATGGTATGCTAAGCTCTGCAAAATGATGTAATAACCTACCCATTAGAAATCAAACCACATTCTAAACTTCGAAATCAAATCGATATTGAATCACAGACGCTTAGCCCCGGGACTGCCAAATGCTATGGATTCATTTCTCTCAGTTAGCTTCGCCCCAATAACACTGGTGGCTTTCCCGTTCCTTCTTTAACGTGAGTGTCAAGATGGAGACGGGACGAAATTACGGTGTTGATGCCATGATGGCGCAACTTCAAGCGATATATAACTGAAGTAAATCCATTACGCTAGAGTGATGGTCAAACGGTGGCGCAGCTCACAAGTTTATAAGTTTATTGTGGAGGATTGCTGAATTTCAGTTTACTATTACATTGGGGTAGAGCGATTATATTCCACCCACAAACGCGGACTTTATTGTGACGGTCGTAATATTTCAAAGAACCTGAACGATTCTTTGCTACACATTTAACAAATGTGCAGCTCCTCCTAAACTCATCCCCACTCTTACAATCTACAAGGACCACCGCTTTATCAGCAACAGAGTACAACACACCCACGCTGCATTTACTAATACCTCGAAAAAAAATCACACCTGAACTGAATTGGGACACAATCAAAGGTCTGAGCTGATAGTCCGGCAAAGTCCAACCAAGGCACCTACACCAATTTAGTTACATCTTTCCTATGAGATTTTGTAGCTCCACCGACCACTGCGCAAATGCTGCCCCTGACCACTTGTAATTGTATATCGTTGCAGGGCTTGAAATTTTCCACCCACTTACCCAAAGAATAAACTTGCCTTCTCTTTGAGTAACGCAGTTTGTCACATATGAGATGCATAGACCAGCAGGACAACTTATTGATGTTGGTATAAATCCATACCCTGAGTGTTGTGTTGAACTCCAATATTGCCGACGCAAAGCTGAAGAATGTAGGAAGACATTATTGATGGTGATAGCAATAAAACTTGTCTTTCTCTTTTTTTTAATATATAAACTATAGTTGGAGTTTATTTATCCTACATATCCATACGATGACCAAAGCAAGCATCTTATCCCAAAACAAACTTCACCATATTAAATTCCTTTAAAAATTTATGCATGCAATGTTGAATATAAAGTTGTAACGGTGTTTGTTTAATGGAATTTTTTGTTAATCAAATATAAGGATTATCTATGTAAGTTAGTAACGGTGTTTGTTTAATGGAATTTTTTGTTAATCAAATATAAGGATTATCTATGTAAGTTAGCTGGGGACAATACAGAAATAGGTGTGGAATAAGACCATGCTAGAAAGCATTTTCAACCTATATTTTCGTCAACTTGTATCCATAATAAACATGTTCTTGTTGTTGGCTATATAAAACCATCACATAAGGAAACACCAATATACAATTATCAGTATAATCATCACTCTTGATCATAAACACGTTTTATATTCCACTCTTCTACTATCATAAAAACCCAATAGACATTATAAATGACTACATGTGGCATGATTGTAAAGAATAGAAAAATACAAACTTTTATTAGATTTCAAATAAATATGGGTATGTATTTTAGTTTTTTATCATGAGTCGCGTTAAGGTATAAAATGCAATTCTCCTAGAACTTTCAAACAGGTTTGCATATGCATAATCCTTAACGCATTCAACTACTATAATTGTTTTCTGATACTAATGAAAGTTTTAGGCGATATATCAAGCATGTGAAATTCAACTAAACTTATAATTGAGAAGTAATGGTTTACTCCATACAAGTATTGTATGGTAGAAAAACAACATCCAAAGGAAGTGTTGTAAAATCTAGTTGTATACAATTTAACAAATTATGTAGAGGTTTATAATATTGTTGATAAGAAAGAAGAATTATTTTAATACATTAATCGTTAAAATCATACTATATACAACTCATAAAGAACAAATCTCAATAGTTTGATAAAGGTCATATCCCATCATAACATCTTGGACAGCAGATCATTTTTAGTGTTTATGGGAATTGGACCCTTGATGAACAAATGAAATACTAAGAGTGGGGGATACCATATCATAATAAAATGTGAAATTTATGTTTATTTAGATATTTGGATAAAGTAATTTTTTTTTGATATATGGATTTGTTATGATACTTCACAATCATTCTCATGTTGACGTAAAACATCTAGTGACACCACTTAAGCTATAGATAGTTGCAACGTCTAAACATGAACAAATCTAATTTATTATGAAACATTTTGTTTGGGTATGTGGGAATAATGTATCAATTGAGCTTGGGTAGATATGGAAAATGATGGAGTTATGTGCCCTTACCTCACAAAACATAGTGTTTATGACCAAATCTAAATATATTACTTTACACACGATCTCATCAACTGAATGAAATTAGACAATCTGGAAGCTTGATACAAAATCAAATACTGTTTTATTTTTCTTTGAAGCCGAAGGCAGCGGCGACTCTTCTTGATTTTTTTATTTTCTTGCACATTGGGACCTGGCACATCTTTCATTGGGGGAAGGTATCTGCATGGTCATTGAAACTGCTAAACTCACCAATGGAAATCGCTTGTTTGCACACTCTTCTCTATTCTAAGACAATCTGCTTTTAGAGAGGATCGAACACTGAAAGGATTGACCCTCTCTCTCTATTTGCTTAATGATTACATAAGAACTCATTCATTTTTGTATGGTGATGTAAAAACTCGGTTAAAAAAACACATACAAATAAAAATAAAAACATTAAAAAATAATGTAGATTTAAAAAATAAATAAAATAAAAATACTAAATAGCATAAAATTAAATCAATAATACTTTGTTTTAAATATTACTTTTTTTTACTTTATTGTAAAGGAAGAAAAATTTGAAGCTGTAGAATTATATATATATATATATATATATATATATATTAAAAATATATACAAAATATATTTTGTTCTTAAACAAAATTTTACAAACAATATATATAAAACAATTTAAAAATAATAATAAAAGGGTGTTATAATAATAAAACATTATTATAACAATAACAAAAAAATATGCATAAAAAATGGTGTTATAAAACTAATAAAAATAAAATATATAAAAATTATTCTCTTTGTTTTAAAATAGGGTTTTTATTATAAACAAACAAAATAAAAATTAAATATTTTAAAAACCATAAAAATAAAATATAAAAATTGTAAAAATTTGCAAATAAACTTGGAGTCTTCTTAAGACCAAGAACTTCCTGCTTTGATACATGTTTTACGCTAACTTGTTTTTGCAAGTCACTCAGAAACAGGTTTTGATAAGAAGGGTTGCTACTTTCAGGTATAAGAGCATTTTATTTATTCTCTTCGACATGGTTCATTAAGCACATATTTTCATGTATTTTCAATGCTCTCACGAGTTGTTGCAGGGAAATACTAACTTTTTTTTGCAGATTTAAAGACGAACAAATGGCATGCAGAAATAATTTTCAGAATCGCAGAAGATTTTCAGAAAAAAATGTTCCATTGAAAGCTTGAATAAGCTGAGTTTCCACTATGTATGTCATGACATTTGCTGCCACAAAGAATCCTATCAGAAACCAGTTACGCCATGTCATGACTCCTTATCTTTTTTCCTTCTAAGATTATTCATCATCTATGTTAGAATCTACTTTTTCACTGCCTTATACATCATGATTTTCCGCATGTCTACCTTTCTAAGTCGCACACAATTTCCCCATTTTCATTTTATATTTTTCCTTTTGAATAAAACTATTCAGTTTCATTTCCATGATTACATTGTTCTTTATCCCTACCATAAAAATTGTTTGACCCTCATATCTTTCATCTATAGTCCTACCACTCATTATGTACAGCTCATGTACTACTCCTAGTGTGACATTGAAAATGCCAAGTTTGTTCTTCATCATCAGCTTTAGAATCAGCAAATATTACAGACTGATACAAATGTATTTAAAACATTCTTTTCATTCCTGAACATGCCAAGTAGCAGATCTGGAAATGTCCGCTCTTCACCACCATGGATTATATATATATATATGATTGTTGTAGGTTACCACTGGGAAATATGCCTCTGAAGTGCTAGCATATGAAATTCGGAGTAGCACAGAGGTTAAAAAATCCACTCTACAGGATCTCCAAGAACTCAACATCATTATTTGTCCATTAGTGTAAAGGAATTGTACTAGAAGATTTGCGAGGACTTGTTGATTTCACGAAGAAGTTGAACGAAACAGAGAGGAGACTAAGCAAGCTACAACTCTTTGATGTGCGCGCAAATTGATGTGTGCGCACATTGACGTGCACGAAAAGTGTTGTAGCTTGCTTAGTGCTCCTCTTTGTTTCTCATTTAGGTTCAACTAAACAGTAAAATCAACATGTACAGGAAAATCTTCTAGTACATATCCTTTATACTAATGGAAAAATAATGATGTTAGTTCTCTGGAGATCCTGTAGAGTGGATGTAAATGTTGGCTCAAACTCATACACGGGTTTGCATTAGTGTCCAACCAAGGTGGTCTATTATAGTCCAAGGTATTTTGATGTCCTCTATTTTTTATTTGAACATTTTATGTCAATTTTCATCGTGTCTAATTTTTTTTGTCCCTCTTACAATTAACACGATAAGATGACCTTTGTGGTTTAGACAGTTAGTTAGCTTTAGAATCAGCAAACATTACAGATTGATATAAATGTATTTAAAACATTATTTTCATTCCTGAATGTGCCAAGTAGCAGATTTGGAAATGTCCGCTCTTCACCACCATGGATTATATATATATATATATATATGATTATTGTAGGTTACCACTTGGAAATATGCCTCTGAAGTGCTGGCTTCTGCACTTCAGAGTAGCACAGAGGTTAAAACATCCACTCTACAGGATCTCCAAGAAATCAACATCATTATTTGTCCATTACTGTAAAGTGCTGAGATTTGTCCCTTTGATGCTCATACTTGATTCTAGAGTTGTTTATGCCCATAGGACTTCCCAACATTGCTCCTAGTGTGACATTGAAAATACCAAGTTTGTTCTGGAAGGCTTAAATAGGGCCAATTCACCTTGGTGTACTGGTTTTTTGTTAGAGGAAGGCCTTCTCTCATTATTTGAGGAACATTAACCCTTGGAGACACATGCATAAGGGAAGTGTTCAGCCCTACCAAAGGAGAAAGTGATCATTTGAAGCATGCTTACACTATTTTATACACCATTTCATGAGTGATATTACATGCTTGGAGGTTACTCATTGAGGTGGTCCACTTGGAAGGTTGTTCACATGGTTCATGCCCTATTTTGTGAAGAACGATTTTGTATTCGGGGGCTGCTTTATAGATTGACTATTGTGCACATGGGTGGAATCTAGGGCCTACAAAGCAAGTTGTGTTTTACTCCAAATAGTGTTATGATGTATAGAAATCCTACAAAGCTAATTGACTCGACAATGAAGTAGGTTTAGAGTATAGATGTTTATATTTCTAGGTTTTTTTTTTTTTTGAATTGAAGTGTCATGTGTGTGGCCTGTTCATTCCCACATTCACTTGGTCAATTTATTACGGATTGGGACGAATTGACCATTTTCTTACCGATCCTTTCCGTCATACCCTGGTTTGCTTGGTTTGGTACCAACATGTCACTCCAATCGTTTCAAAGGCCAAGTTAGCTCGGTTGGGGGTCAACTCCGTTGACTCAGCCACCTCGGTAGAAAAAAACTTGATTAAATCTACAACTATTATTGTTGAAAAGGGGTTAGGGCAGTAAAAGGAAAAGGCAATGTTAGGAAAAGGAAATGCAAGCAATAAGTGAGAATGGAGAATTGTATGTAACTAAAAGAGGGGCATACATAAGAATTCCGAGGGAATACATAAATTTTTGCATACAATCCCATTAGTATCATAAATTATGGGAGAGATCACTGAAAAACATCCCTACACAAATATTAACTGATAAGTATGGTTTTGGTGTTTCATTAGGAGAATAAAATCCTATAATAATAGTTGTTATTATGACTCTTAAAGGGTCCTAAATGAGATCTGTGCACTTTTAGGCAGTTCAACTTTCAAGCAAAAGAAACCATCAACAACAAGTATGTGCAACTTTCAAGCAAAAGAAACCATCAACAACAAGTATGTGCAGTCTAGAAAACATGGAAAAGATCATAAAACATATTAGGTAAAATGGATAATCATCTACAACATCACAAAATCATTAATGGAAAAACTAAAAACCACTTAAAGGAGATATGTTCTTTGAAGGAGATAGTCCATTAAAAAAGAACCTATAGTTTTTGCATAGACATATATTGGCATAAATTGCAGTGTTATATGTGATGCATATGCATAACATATCGTCTCAAGCTTGACAACGTTGAAAGGCTAAAGTACAATGGCCACAAGCATACAAATGAAGCTTATGAAGCCCACCCAATTCATGTTAGCAAAAGGCAATGCAAGCAATAAGTTAGAATGGAGACTTGTATGTAACCAAAAGAGGGACATACATTAGAATTTTTAGGGCTACCAAATTCCCACACCTATTAACCAAACTCATTCTTGACAAGCTTTTTCTTTAACAAGTTTTTGGCTTACAAGTCTTTCCAAGTTTTTTTCTTATAAGTCTTTCCACATTTTTTTGCTGGTATTTTGCTATGCTTATGCCAAAAAAATTTTGGCCACGGTGTAGGTAGAACCAAATAGGTATTTGTCAGACCTGTCTTCCTCCAACGAAGGGAGTTTGGGAAGGCTAGAGGAAAGTGAGACATCCACTAGGTCTACATGGGATAGATCAAACTTTACCAATGGAGCAACCAAGAAAACCCTAGATCCTCCTTGTGCTTGTGTTCTTCCGACAATGCTAGCATCAATCTAGCATGTGCATGAAACCCTAGAATTCACCCATCATTTTACCATAAAACCAAAGAAGAAATAGTAATATATTTGATAAGTTTCCCCTGTGAATCCATAGGAAATCCTATATCATTAGAATGCATTAACAAAACTAGAGTAGGATTTTTAAGCAAAAACTTTGAAAAAACATACAATTTATTTTTGTGATCAACTTTTTCATGGGCTTCATTTTGCTTGTCAAAAGTGGGCCAATCTAATGCTCCTACAACTCCACAGCCATTGTAAACTAGTCTTTATATGGAATCATTGGTTTATGCTCTTTAATATGAAGGCCCTCTTAAAGATTGCCTCTTTGTACGAAGTCATAGACAATAAGGCATTTTTTGTCCCGTGCATAATAGCTAATACAAAGTAGTTAGATGGTAATCGTTGTGCTTAATACTTAGCCACTGATGATGTTTATAATAGAACATTATGTTTGCTTGTAGTAAAAAGAAGCTGTGAAGCCTTATAGAGTTTCTATTCTTCCAGCAAATACTTTATTATTAGACTGTGAGATATCTCGACTTCAATATCTATTTGTTTTAGTAGCCAAAGCCTTCATAAACTCTATTCACTACATCAAAGGCATTGACCCACTGATCATTGGTCTTCTTATAAATAAATCTTTCATGAAAGTTCTATTGTCATCTCTCCAGGAAAATAAAGGGATTCACTATCTGAAAAAGGATTGGATGCTATAAACTCATGCTCCCAGCCTGTAGAAAACACAACATCAACACAAAGCATAAAAATGGAAATCCTTTATAATAAATTACAAAGGGAAATGCATGATAAATTTGGATAAATTGGGTTATAAGGGAGATCAATGTTTTTCCTGCATTGCCAGCCTCTCCCAGGGATCCACTTGTCACTATTTTGTTGTTTGAGTAACAGCAGAGGGAATCGCCATCTTTGAAAGGGAGTTGAGCAATGATACATAGTGATTTAGCTTTGGGAAGGTAAATTGTTGTCTCTGCTATATTTGTTGCTTGTAGGCTAGTAGGATAAGGTGTTTCTTTGGTCAATATAGATACTATGGATGGATGCTACTGAGTGGAGTTTGGACCTCAAGCCCCAGGCCTCGGAGGCAATAAGTGTAGCTGTTAAAAATTTAGTCCAATTAGGTGCAGTTGTTTGTGGCCAGAAAGGCCTAAAAAAATTAACTGAATCTGGTTTGAATCTCATCAAGATGGGTGTAGAACCTCGATTAGGGATTTTGAGTTTTGTGGGTGGAGAGCTGTTGGGTCGACAACTGCTGCAAATGCAAATAGATTTTTTTGTTTTTAATATATGTTTTGAGGTTGAAAGTATTGATCCGTGACCTTGTGGTCTGTATTTGTCTCACTCTTCCCTACAACTAACTCTCTCTCTCTCTCTCAGGTATGTCCATTGTTTCATTAGTGACTTGTCTCCTAAGAGACAAAGTGTGATCATATTATAAATCTGAGTATAGAAATTAAGGAAGGTCTAAACCACATTGTTTTCTTCTATTTTTCCATTTATAATATTTTTGCATGTGCTTGAATAATTCTGTTCATACATATCCTAGGTAACTGTAATTGATGGATGTACATAGTGCTGATATGTAGTAATCCTGGCTTGGTTTGGAGAAAAATGGGTCATAGCATCAACTGAATGGATATTTAGTTTTGACATTGAGGAATCATGCAAAAAAGAGTAAACAAAGCTCTGTAATTGAATCACATACCTTGAATCACATAGACTTGGAGAAGGCTCAATTAGGTCTTGGGCACAGCTACAGCAAAGCCAACATGAAATTCAATGTCAATAGAGTGGATAACATGGTTATACAAGCTATTAGTCTTCTTGAAACCTTGGACAAGGACATCAACACCTTCTGCATGAGAGTAAGGTATTGCTAGTTTAAACTTAGTATTGTTTTTACTTTTTTGGGGGTTTTATATGAAACAACATTTAAGATAGTTCAGTCAGGGTCAATTCTAACAGCTGTTAAGTTGAGGTCAATTTCCCATAAGTGTCTTTTAATTCTTTAGTTAGGACTTATGAATCATATTTATCCTGAAAGGTAAAAGGATTTGTTTATTAACTTAGATTTATATCAGATCCATGATTTCTTTGTTCTCTGAGATGTGTTTTAAAATCACTATATTTGATATTCCCAAGGAATAAATAAAAATATACATTTGACTAGTCTTGCGAGGACTCAAGTGTGTTGGATACTGTTTTGTTGTCCATCATTCAAAAAAAAAGAAATTTAAGAAAACTATTAAAAGTATTCCTTACGTATTCTCTAGGATACTCAATTTGTCATCAATACAGAATCATCAAAAGAGTCCTAATATCTAAACCATCAATACAACAAGACGAGCATAACCAGTGTCTACATCCCTCAGCTATGACTCCGAGCTAATCTGTCATTAAGTGGTTGTTAGTACAAGTCTTTTCTGAATCAGATAGGAAGTGACTTTTCTAAATTCTTGTTTGGTTTAGGTACCCTTCTGTAACAACAAAATATATTTAGAAAGATTGTCTACCATTGAGTTGAAATCACATATCTTGAATCACATAGACTTGGAGAAGGCTCAATTGGGTCTTGCGCACAGCTACATCAGAGCCAATGTGAAATTCAATGTCAATAGAGTGGATAACATGGTTATACAGGCTATTAGTATTCTCTATACCTTGAACAAGGACATCAACACCTTTTGCAAGAGAGTAAGGTATTGCAAGTTTAAACTTAGTATTGTTTTTACTTTTTTTTGGGTTTTATATGAAAAAACATTTAAGATAGTTCAGTCAGGGTCAATTCTAACAGCTATCTTTTATACAGGGAAAAATCTCAGAATAATGGTGAGCTACCATTACTGGAACATGCCCCAATCATGGGAACATACTCAACATACTTGTTTTATGCAGGCCTGCAATCCATGTCTGGGGAGGAATTGACCACAAACAATGAACCATGTTGCTCAGAGAAATTTGACAAAATTGGTATCTCTTTAGTGTTTTCTCTCAAATCCATCACTAACTGTTCAGAAAATTGATGATTCTTCTTGCCTGTATTCTCAAACTCAGGTTTGTTCTCACTTGTATTCTCAAACTCATCTCCCAAAATGTCTGACAATTTTGAATGTAAAGAATCTCTCTTTGAGCCCTTTGACACACTCCACATATTAACCTCTGCTCAATCATCCAATCTGCTTGTCAACTCACCAATGTCTGGTCCAAACAAGTTTCCTTCAGTGGTCAAATTCTAGGCTGAAAGTATGTGGGGGTAAAATCTTGATAACGGGCATTCTAGGACTAGTAATTGCCAGCCTTTCCCAAGAAAGCACTTGTCACTATTTTGCTGTCTAAGTAACGACAGAGGGAATCGTTGTCTTTGAAAGGCAGTTGAGCAAGGATACATAGTGATTTAGCTTTGGGAAGGTAAATTGTTGTCTTTGATAGAAGATAGACACCAACACACACAACAATTCCTTTTGGAAGCAAAGACAAGTAAAAACATCAATGAACATCCAATCTGGACTCGCCATCTAGAGTTAAATAGTTACGTGAGCTTAGTAGAAGCAAATTGTTGTGCATGATGATGTGTGTGCACTAGAATCTCAACAATTTAGTTTGGAAGGACAATAGACTTTGTTGAGGAAGGAAATTACTGCTCAAATCACGAAATCCCAAGCCCACATGCATGACAAATCGTTGTCTTGAGGGACCATATGCAAAATCGTTGTTGTTCTTGGGAGGAGCCTACTTTAACGTACAACATTTTAGCCTAGGGGAAGGTTGAACGATTTGCTAGAGGAAGTTCCTCTATAAGCCACCAACTCCCTGGCCTACACTTGTTATCAAATTGCTATAACTAAGTGAAATATTTTGATTTTTTTTTTTAAATCCACCAACAGGCGTCGCTTTTCCGACGTTCTTCCGACACTTCGGTGAAGCCATCCGACGGCAGTGTCATGACTCTGAAATTTCAGACCATCGAAGGACCGACGCTTTAAGTGTCGGGCTGCGTTGAATATCCAATGGCGTCACCATGCCTCTGACCCTTTTCCCGTTAGAAGGCTGACTCTTCAAGTGTCGGATGGCATCAGATTTTCAACACTATCTGGATAAAAATACCGATGGTGTCACCATTCCTTCGACGCTTCTGTCCGTTGGAAGGCCGACGCTTCAAGGGTCGGAGGGCGTCGAATTTTTGACGGTTTATGCAATTTTTGATCGACACTTTGGAAGGAAAAATGGTGGAATATGTGACACAATGGTGTGTCAGATCTTCGACCCACATTGTTAGAATGTCGAAGATCCAACGTTACTCCACCGATGGCAAAAAAAAGTGTATGTGTCGAAAATGAGACAGAGAAGTGTCGAATTTCAGACATGCAAGGCGTCGGATTTTGGGTTGAAATTCTTTCATGTGTTGACTGATGTGGGATTCCTTAAGGCCCACCTTTCAACAAGTCTTGTCCCATTGACCTCAATACCTTATCTGGGATAGGGACCAGAGTTCATTTTTAGTACCTTGAGGCTTGCATGCCTTAATGGAAAGTTCTCTCGCTGACAATCATGGGAATACATCAATGTCCCTTGATCATTAGATCTTGCAAGTGGCTCAACATCAGCTAATTTATTCGCACTTTGCACGATGTACTTAGGTACCTTGGCACTCATTGACATCAATGGTGATATTGCCTTGCATTGGTTAACGACATTCATAAATGGTTGGTAATCCAATGATTTTTTTCCATGTTCGACATCGACACATTTATTCACATGGTAATAATTGTACCATCGGATTTTGTAGTGGGTGAAGACTATATACTTTTCATAACTCCATTAGCATTTTTACAGCAACATACTTCCAGCCATATCAGAGTACCACAATTCTACTTTCAGCTCTCATCTTTTACTTCATCCAACCAAGTAGTAGTTCAGTTCCTTCACTTCACATTCTATGATCCAGCAGCAGCCACATTCCTATTACATAAGTTCATCAATGTTTTGGGTAAGTGGAGGTATGTTGTTTTCTAATATTTAACCATGTAATTCCTTAAATGCTAGAAAATGAATGAATTTGGAAAATTCCCCTCACTACATTCCCTTTCTCCTTTTATAAACCTAATACATCTTAAGTTGGGGGGGTTATTCATTATCATTTTACCTATTCGCCATGTCATTTACCATTAACCAACATGTATTTCCCAAACTATGCTTTGTTATACATTGCTATATATCTGGGCTTGATTCATAATATGAGGAAAAGGATTTCTAATATACATTGATGGTTCATCATTTCTAATGCATAAATATTATGTATTGTAACAAAAATACAAGTAAAACAAGCGAATGTTGTTAACACAAGAACCAACATTTGTTATACTTATGGTTGTCACACAAGAACCAACCTTAAGGAAAATTGTTGCCACTCATGCATTCCAAATCATGGAATGATTTACTATTACATACCATCATCATGTGAAGCCCAGCTACAAAGACAAGAGTTAAAAAGAGAATCAATGCATAGTTGCATGAGGACATGCAACCAATCAAGTTGGGGGGAATGTTGATCCCCAAAAAGACCACATTTTATTCATCATTTCACATACTATTTATCACCTTATTCATATTTTATCCTTCTATAAAACCATTAATATTCACCATTTTCATAATAAATATGGGTTTATATTACCATTTTCCAAATCATTTATTTTTGAGTATTTTGAGTGAATTTGTGGTTAATTATTGAGAAAAATAACACATTTTCATTATACTTTAAGGTTGTATGAGTTTGGTGATGCTTATAGGTGTATTTGAAGACTTTAACAAGCTCAAAAGTGACCACCTAGCCTCATATTCGAATTTCATCTTCTAGATGTGAGCTAACTTCAAGGAGAAGATCATGGAGGTGTGGAGAGAATATCTCATCCGATATTTGTTGAGAACTTAAATGGATGAGTTGTATATTTGTTGAGAATTTTGAGGGATGAGTTGTATATTTGTTGAGAATTTTGAGGGATGAGTTGGAGAGTTGTTGAGGATTTTGAGGGATAAGTTGAGGGAATAGTGGATCTGTAATTATGATCAGTTATCTTGAACTTATGTATAAATAGGAAGGCTCTCTCCTCATTTTGGTTAGAGGCCTCTCTAGTGGTTTGGAAGTAGAAAATAGTTCAGAGTTAGTCATAGAATAGATTTCTGATTGTTATGTAATGGAGATGATGCTTAATGCACCTCCTTTGACTCTCTTATGTTAATATAGATTTCCAGCAATTTCTTTCTTATGAGTTGTTAGTATATAACTTCAATTATTTCTTTCTTATGCATTTTTAGTATTGATTTTATGTGAGCTCACAAGTTATTGTCAATTGCTTTATACCAGTTTATTTCATGCAAATTCAGTCTTTCTTTATCAAGCTAATTTATGCAATTTCATGTTTTCTGCAATTAGATTTATTCCATACAATTTCCTGCTATCATATTATATTAAGTTTGGTGACACTCTGCGCATGCATATATTTTGTCTGTACCTCACAAGTTTATGCTCTCTCTGGGTTGACAATTAAATCGTTGGATATCTGTTATAATTTGTTTAATATTTTCCCCAACAATACACTATGTAGAGCTCTCCATTGTTGTTCATGACTTTTTATAACCCAGAAATTCAAAATTAGAGACAACACTACAGTTTTGGAAGGTAAAATTGATGGATGTAGGTGAGAAGCGAGGTCTATAAATATAGGAACTATTTCCCATTGATTTATGCTACTCATAGATGCTTTAGAATCCACAAATTGAGGCTATAAGTGGTTCTCCAAAAATAGACATCAAATTGGCATCCTTCTATGCACACATTGGAACCCCCTGGAAATATGGATCACCCAAGAGAATCGTGGATTGGTGAAGGGGATGCCTGCTCAAAGAATATTGTTGTGTGGGGAAAGTATTATGGGATGCATGGCTATGGTGGATGAGTGAGATCCATGTAGATCTCTATATGAGCATTTGGCATAACATAATGTGCAAAACAAGTTTTGGATTGGAGAGATAGAATTTTGTAGGTGTTTCCTTCACCTTAGTGGCCTCATAGTCTTGCTTGGGGGTGGCCTCTTAGCAGAAAGAGATAATTAGAAAATTGACTTGTAACATGACCACGCTTCTTGCAATTCGAACACAATGACTTCATAGTGCACTCTACGACAATAAATCACCGATAATATTTTTTGGAAATCTTACAAAAGATCAAAGTATTAACATTTGACTTATATTTATTTCTTAGTAGTGGAAGGCATAAATTAAACAATTATTGAATGACATTTCATTCTTGGAAGTGGCCTCTAATGAAGATATTCCAACATTCTCAAGTAATTTCCATATTTCCTTAATCAGCCTATTTTTATTCATGTTTGACACATTTGGTGATGATAATTATTAAATAGGGCCTATTAAATCCTCTATTTCTAGCATGCTTGCTCACTTATCTCCAACCAACATTAATACCTAGAAGTAAGGAGATAGTATTATCTTCAATTTCCTTGACACTCAATATTTTCTTGGAAACATCCATGCCATTTAAAAATCCTCCAACAAGCAATGAGATAGATTCAAAGCCTCATATGTTTTTTTCCACAATAATGATTTCATTCCCATTATAGTTATTTTCCAATATTTAGGCCTCTTCAACTAAACCATATGCCAGAATTTGACCCCTTCACAATAATGAAATCATTCCCATTACACTTATTTTCCAATCCTTGGGCCTCTTAAACTAAATCATTTTCCACAATTCGACCCCTTTAGACATCTCGACATCCATGCCACATGATAAAATCCCTACATGTTGAATGTGCGACGACATTATCTTGATGAACTTCCAATTGTTCAGTAACCGATGCCTTGGCTTCCAACAAACATATTGAAAAATTGTGATTCCCCATCTAGAACATCATTTTGATAGAGTCCTATGACAATGAAACTAATATCGTCTTTGTCTATATCCATGTCAAAGAAGATCTATTTTGTGATGATGAGGTCATCACACGTTGTGGGCTCAAATCTCTTTGCAAATTCCTTGTCTTTCTTAGTTGAGATTTTTTCTCCTCTAAAAATATGGTATTATGGATTCACCACATTTAAATTTCGATTATAAAAGTGACAAAAATATAGAATACTCACACATCCCATCATCAATTATAAAGTTTAAAGTTTAGAGCACATAAATAAAATTCTAAAAAAAACAAGTAAATCATTACCTTTTTAAGATATGATAGACCAGAGTTAGTCTTAGTGGACATTAATAACTATCATCATCATCATCAATATCTCTATATGTAGAATTTAAAATTTTGTTATAATCTAACCTATTGAAATACATGAACTCTAGGTATTTTGCTCACTTTTTTATTCCTAAAATGAGCATTTACTCAATCTTGTACATTACTCCTAAAATGGAAAATTTATTGTAGTTCCATCATAACATACAAGAACATAAGAAAGATAATACAAATCAAGTGCAAAATTTATTGTAGTTCCATCATAACTTACAAAAACATAAGATAGATACACAACTCAAGCATTGTTTAGATTAATCCTCCCAAAAACCATAGTGTGAAGAAACTTGACATCCAACCTAAAAAGCCCAAACTAAAAAGATCAAATTTGGAGAGGGATTAGCCATTCTTAGTAACAAATAAAATATTGTTATTCTCATTCGATTTTGATATAAAACTACGATCCAATTAAAATTTACAAGCCTCTAATTAAACAGTTGTAATATTTAAAGTCTGTCAACAACACATCAACAAATGATAGATTTTAGTAACACAACCTTATCAAAAGTAAAAAATTAATGAGAAGAGGGCACACTGAACTCGTCATTTATGTTCATCAAGCTATTTTACATCTTTTTTGGTGTACATGAATATTCCGAAGAAGTTTCTTCAACATCATTCATGCTAAATCCCCCATATCTTCCTACATAACTACCCAACTTCTCATGTTGGATCATTATAGACATGCCAAAGCCAACACTATTGGCCTCACTAACATGGATGAGTTTTCATTTATCCTAAAAATCCCTTAGAATCTCTAGTGATATTTAGTCCCTTCTTAGATGAAAAATCAAACTTGTCACCACTAAAATCTTGAGAAGCAAAATTTTGATCCTAATGCTATTGCTCATACGTCACATAAAGGGTGAATTCCATATGATCGTTATCAAAGGTAAATGTTAAACATGTAAGTCATAACATTAATGCAAAGTATGTAACATTTTTTCATTGTGGTGAATGTCCATGTACATTGGGAGAAAGATCATTATATTTAATGGTGCATGCATGCAATAAAATGCATTATTTTATTATAATAAATTACTGTACCATATATTTCTTCTATCCCACTCAATCCTCTTTTAATATAGAAGGCCTAAGCACTTCAAGGAAGTGAGATAGGATCACCCACAATAGGTTTTCTGGTGATCCCATTTTTCTTTCCATGTGTCCCTTCTTTTCCCTTAGCAATTCTCTATTCTCTCAGCAACTCAACAATGGCCTTTCATTTTCTCTCACCACCATTCCATTATATTCAAGAGGCCACTTGAATGACTCAATTCATAACCATTCTTTTCAGTTAACATTTTTTTACTTATCTAGATTTCATAAAATCTTATGATAAATTCATGGGCTTTTCAAAACTCAATTAAATTTCCATGGGGATTGGGAACAACAACATCCATTCTATGATATATATTTGGAAGACAGTTTGAGTAATTTATGCCCTATAATGGATTGTGATTTAGGACCCTCCTTATGTGAATTACTTGTATTGAAGTTCATCGAATGTTACAACTACCATAGTAGTATGAATTCCAAATGCTATAGAGCTAACAATCATGCTTTGAGATGGGCATTGTCCCAAAATTATGGGAGAAGGAAATTATTCTTTTAATATAATCCCCAAACTTTCTTAAGACTGTATCACTTCAACCCACTAATCATCGGTTCTTAATCAACAAATTACAATAACAATGTCAACCCAAGATTTTTTTAGACAAATCTAGAACCTACACTTTCTAATGAATATATTCTAAAACACAGTTATATTCTATTTTAATTTATCGACTGTATTTATACCTTTATCTGAAAGCACAGAACCCACTATTTATAGCTTCTATTTAGCCATACATGTAAATAAATTGAATCACAAATGTTGTTTAAACAATTTCCAGAACATATCCAACATTCTAAACCAAATATGAACCCCCAAAAATAAGAGTAAAGACAATTCACCCAATCCCATGTTATATTATATCTCCCCTTGATATTGTTGGTTACACCTGCATAAAAATGCAATTAAGCAATGGCCCATTACAACTAATCTTATATTGCTCTGATAAAATTGTCACACTTAAACTTCATTAATTTCCCTCACTTACTTAGACCTTGTCCAAGCATATCCAAACCAAAATTCATAACATACCCTACCCACCCAACCACAACACATCCCACAAAATGGGGGAAGCAGAATAAACCACATATTCATCTTGCAACCAATTAACCACATGTTTGATGAAGGACCAATATCCATGTGGACACATTGCTGTAAAACTCATAGGATATTGACACCTCTGTAAAGCTAATCAACTATATTGTTTATTAGTAATAATTAAGCTTTAAAATTGTTATTAATAATAATTAATTTCAAACTTTAGGGTTTTAAAGGGTTTAAAAAATTTAGGGCATTAGGTGGGTTTTTATAAATCAATTTAAAAACTGGAGGGTTAAAAATAATTAATATCAACATTTATCCTTAATAAAAAAAAATTAATATTGTCTTAGTTTAGCCATTGTAAAAATTTTAATAATATAAACATTTCCTCTTTTCGAGAAAAATAGGTTTAGATATTAATTTTTCTGCACACTTTGAAATTAAATAAAATTAAAAAAATTTCTTTTTGACCTAGCAAACCCTAGTCTCCGCGGTCGACCTTAGACTTTCTACCCAGCTCCAGTATTTAACATTGGTTTTCACTCTCTCCACATTTGACTTTGTCCTGATGATGGATCCTGATATGGATTCGAAACGTCGACTTCGTCATTTTGGTACTCTGGTTTCTCCGATTACATCACCAATAACCTATCACCACAGAAATTTAGCAACATAGTATATTGTTTATTGTTTATAGAAGGCCACTATCCAAACTATCTAGAGACATTGATGTAAAACTCATGAGATAATGGAACTTATTTAATGTCCTAGACTTCCCTCCACACCAGACTGAGATAAGATGAAAAAACAAACAACTCCACACCAAAAGATGGCCGAAATAAAACACTAAGGCTCAATTTGACTTATCCAACAAAGATCGTGATACATTATCATTGTGCTTTACATAAATTATTTTCTAAAGGAATAAGCTATCTATGGAGCAAACCTCCCTCCATCGGACGGAGGAGGAGCAAAGTCAACATTGACTTTTCTCCTCCTCCGTCCGATGGAGGGAGGTTTGCTCCATAGCTAGCCCACGCCTTTTCTAAAGATCGTTGGTAGAACACAATATAGCATCCTTAAAATGCGGTAGCTTAAGCTTTTGATATTTTTTAAATAATGTAGATATTTTCTAGTCACATAATGTAATGAAAAAGCTATAGAAAATGCAGCTTAGAAACCTAAAATTTCCAAAATACAATAAAAATGAGGACGCTAACCTTGATCTATTACTCTTGAATGGACTTTATCAATGATTTGGAAAATTACTTGGCTTAAAGAACTAGAGTTCTATAGATCATAAATTATAACCTAAATACTAGAGTTGTCGTCTAAATGTTTCAAAATGATGCTTTTCATTGATTTTTTTTGGGTGATTGCTCAAGCCCTAACCATGTGATGCAAGTGCAAACTTAGAAAATTGTTTTGTTTTTTTGTTTTTTTAACCTCATAGATTTCTAAATTCATATACATGGAGGAATTTGTGTAACCTCCTAGACATGTAATGGATTGGATATGCCTGAATATGCTTGTTTTAGTATGTATTTAGAAAGTTACAGTAATTTTAGGAGGTATGTTGGAAGATTTGAATGATTTTATAATGGCTTAAGTCATCTTCCTTATAATATAAAAAAATAAGATGCAAGTGTTGTTTTTCTCCAAAAATGGAACACAAGTTTTTGGTTTTCATTCAATTCCCTTTTAAAGTATTATGGAATAAATAATTTTAGTGTTAAATTCCTTATTACACAGATGTGATAAGAAAGAAAATGGTATCATTTGTTTAAACTTGTTCCAAGAGGAAGGGTTGTGTCATTGGGTTGGGAGGAAGAGACATTTGAACCAAGACCATGGACAAGAGATAGATTGATTTATGTTATTCTTTAAATCGTAACAAAATCAAGGTAGGAACAATTAATTAAAAAGAAATTTGGTCACTCGTTGTAGCATTGGTAAGCTTGCAACACACATCAAACCTCATTCTGAGACTTTTATTAGAGAGTTAGGTCTTCTCCAATTGATAAAAGAAAAAGATCAAAGCTCAGCATTCATATAGACTCATCCATACTTGCATGGGGTTAAAGTTTAAGTGGATTTGAGATTGAAGTTTGAGGTTAATTGCAAGCTAGACGCTAGTTTCTACTACCACTAAAAACTAGGATTTTCAAAGTTGTTGAACATACATGGCATCAATCAAAGTGGCGATATATAGGTCCCTTAGGTTAGCATAAAGAAATTATATATATAAGTAGAAGCGAAAAATTTTAATCTTTGTTTTTAATAAAAGATAAGGACAAATTTTAAAAAATAAATTCTAAAAATAAATAAAAACAATACTAAAAGCAAAGCTCCATATTATACAAATATTAAATATATAATTATTACTTTAAATAAAATAAAAAATAAAAATGAATTGTAAATTTTTTTAATATAACTAGGGTATTTAAGAGTGTTGAATTTATTTATAAATTAAAAAAATTCAAGTTGAACACATTCACATTGAAATTTTACCAATAAAAAAACTTATGTGATTTAGACCAAAATCCAAATTAGAAAATCCAAAAAGTTAGAATACATAAAAGTAAAAAAGTAAAACATATAAAAATACTCTAATTATATTTATATTGTAGTAAATAAATTTAGCTATTTTATTAATATTTCATTTTTATTTCATTATAATTATACAATTTAATTTGAATAATAAAATTATTATAATTTGTCATTAAAATAAAAATTAAAAACTAAATAAAATTGGATAGTTAATAAAAAAAATTAAAAAAAAAAGTGAAACACAAATTTAAAAAAGTTAAGAAAATA
The DNA here is from genome assembly GCA_001517045.1 of Pseudotsuga menziesii. Taxonomy (NCBI): domain Eukaryota; kingdom Viridiplantae; phylum Streptophyta; class Pinopsida; order Pinales; family Pinaceae; genus Pseudotsuga; species Pseudotsuga menziesii. The sequence goes on from LPNX010470849.1 coordinate 63,780, forward strand.
AAATAGAATTTTTTTATTTTTATAATAAAGTTTCAAAATTATTTTGACAACTTTCTTTAAAAAAATTAAAAAATAGAAAAACCATAATTTTTATAATAATTTTTATTTGACAACTTTTTAGCCTCTTATTGGACTAAATGGATTGAACATTGTTTGATTTTAAATGGTTTTAGTGTGTGTTAAGGTGCTTGGCTGCAGTGGGATATTCTCATTCATTATTTACTCTTTTGATTTTTTAAATGATGAAGAATATTATTAAATGTCATCATATTTGTTATGATTGTAATAAACTAGTATAAATCTATTAAAAAAAACAAGGATATATCAAGAATTTAGACGTAAGATAAAGAATAGAACGAATCACCAATTTTTTTTTCTTCAATCATATCCATTCACACTAACATAAAATTAAAATCATAGGTGCCACCGATACAATACTAGATAAATAGTTTTATTTCATTATTTTTCAATTTCAAAAGTTTAACTCTCATAAAAGAAAATAAATTCATTGAAAACTAATATAAAGTCAAAGTCAACTAAGGTTGACTTAAAAACTATCACAATATGCTAATCCCAATGCAAGCTAATATCCCTTAATAAAAGTCCCAAAGATTCCTACTTGGATGCCCTCCAGGCTCGGCAATCCTTATATACTGGACAAACTTTCCCTCGGGAGGGGAGCCTGTCCAATGCACACCGTTAGATGAGAAATCCGACGGTGTGCATTCGACAGGCTCCCCTCCCGAGGGAAAGTCTGTCCAGTATATAAGGCGCTCCCTCCAGGCTCTAGCACAACTTTAATGGATGATGCTCAGAGGATGACGTTGGGCGGCTGGGAATATGATTACTTTGATGACTGTCCTCATTGGGATTTGGTTCTAGAACTTACTAGTCGAGGTTTGAGGATGGAGTGTTTGACTCGAGGTGTCTCAGTTTTGTGGTGGTGGATTCATATATTTTTTTGTGAAAGTTGATAGTCATAAATGTATGTAAGTTAAATCTATTTGTATTAGCATATCTACATAGTTTGTTTGTATTTGAATTATGTCGATAAGAATCAAAATGGTTGAGAGATAACATGGAATGGAAAACAATTTAAAATAAAAAATTAATTCTTATATTATTATTTTTTATCAAACATTCTTCTAGTTATCTATTATTAAATATCGTTTATTCATTACTCAACTATGAATTATTATATATATATATATATATATATGTTTGTTTATTTTGAATTTTGAATGAGTGCCATAAAATCAATCTGCCTAGTATATTTGTTTTATCCTTGATTTTAGATGAAAAAGGTTCACCCCAAATCTCAAATAAAAACACATATAGACCTAATTAACCTAGATCAATAAAAAATAAAATCTGAGTTGGATATACTCTTTAATATATAACCTTAATAATTTTAAATTATTACATATAACCAAAACAATAGTTAAAATTTAATATGTAAAGGACCAACTTAATTAATCTTGTTGATTTAGTACAATGAAGTCTAAAATATGAGATAGTTATTGGATGTAATAATTTATTTATTATATTTTAATTAAATATTTATATCATTATACATATAAAATTTTAATATGTATCAAATTTTAAATAAAATATTGTGAGCATGGTTTTATTTATTAATCTTATTGTAAAATGTTATTTTAAATTATATTTTGAGCATGGTTTTATTTATTAGTTTTAGTGTAAAATGTTTTTTTTATTAATTTTCGTGTAAAATGTTATTTTATTAACTTTGGTGTAAAATGCTAAGAGCAAAAAAAGTCATTACTATTTTGTTAAAACAAGTTAAATCAATTATTGGAAAAAATACTATTTTGTTAAAACAAGTTAAAATTCAATTATTGGAAAAAAATTGGGTAGAATAATTATAATTGGGAAAAATTGGATGAAACAATTATAATGATAAAAATGGTTTGGGATTAAATTAATTAGATTAAAGTGTAAAAACACAAAACAATTGGATGAAAAAAATACAACCATAAGATGGATTTTGCTTTTTTTAGAAGATAGTTTTGGAGATAACTTTAAGAGATTTTTTTTATTATTATTATTTTATTTTATATATGGAGAAGTTGGTTTTGGAGATATTAAATGTAATTTTTTTTTAATTAGTATAAATAAATTAAATTCACAAACTTTTGATCATTAAAATACAACACACATCCTTTTCACTGCTATGTGATAATACATTAATATATGTATTTTTTTCTTTTTTTTTATCATTTTACTAGTCTTATTTTTTTCAATTTAAGAGATAGAAGTACACTTCCACTCCACTCATTATATTACAACACATCGATGCATGCATTTTTATTTTTATTTTTATTTGAAGTCAAAATAGATTTATTTTAAAATGTATATTATATATCTTTCCTTAGGATTCGTGAGAGGATAAGGTAACTTTTTTTTATTTTAATTATGCATGAGTTTAAAATCATTGAAAGTTATTTTAAACATTGATTTATTTTAATGGTATATAAATTTTGTGTTTTAATTTTTTTTAATTTTAAATAATTCTATTTAAATTTGAAATCAAAATAAATATATTTTAATGGTTGTAGTTGTGTTACATCTAGTGGGATTAGTGAGAGGATAAAGTTATATATTTTTTATTTTTTATAATTAGAAGATGTATTTATAATTATTAAAAATAAATTTATAAATAAATTTTTTAAAGGTATATAAATTTGTGTTTTTAATTTATTTATAATAATTTCATTTAAATTTGAAGTCAAAATGGATTATTTATTTTAACATTGGTGATTCATCTCTTCCATATTGACTATGGACCTGGAGAATAGGTTTAAGTGTAATTAAATCCAAATATAGCATAAGTTTGATATTTTTATATATAATGTAACCCACCTATAACTGAAAAATAAATATTTTTATTTATTTGAGAAAATATTATGCTAAAAATTATTTTAAAGTTTTTATGACCAAGTTGGTCAAGGATGACTCTAATTGAATATTTTATTTATTTTAAGAATTAAATGAAGAGACACCTACCCAAAGGAGACTATTGAAAGAGGAATGAGCAACTGTATATGGCTAATTAACAAGTGGCAACACTATCATTTCACATTCTAGCTGTTGGGGGAAGAAAAATCCGTAAAAATGTGGTCATGTTACAACAAAAATAATCTCTTTATTTATGAACCTTTATTAATAGTCTAAGTTTCCACAAAAGCCAAACTAGAATTTAAAAAATTCAATCCAAAACTCCTACATAACATTGTGTTAAACTACAAAGTTTTTATTAAGTATTATATCTAAATACTTAAAATAAAATGTCATAGTATTAAATAAATATATATTAAAATTCTAGTTCCATTATATACTATATATCCTAGTTAATCAAAATTGTATTTATAACAAGGGTTCAAACCCTCTACACTTCTTTTTCACAATTTCCTATGGCCGTAAAGGCCTTTGTTATCACAACAAGGGTTCGATTTATTTTAACAAAACAAATAATATTTCATGTAAACAATTTTGTATAGGGTTACTTAAAACCTGAGTTATCCAACAGATTGAGATAGGAAGCAAATCAAACATCCTAATCGGCTCAGGGCGTAAATTGTTTCAGTATAATGATAAATTTAAACAAAAAAGTGTACTAAGTATATATGTTAAATATATGTAATTATAAAATTGCAAAAAATAACAGAGCTTTAAAACCCTTAGTATTTAATAGGTCTTCAAAACTAAACCTGTTGAGGCATTTCAGCTAAAACAATAATAAAAAAAACTACTTCACTCTAATAAAACTTCCAACCCATTAATGTATCGAAACTCAAGTTCGAATCCCATAGGGACGGTTATGTCCACAAGCAGTAAATCAATTTATAAACTATGAAATCGTAAATCCATCTATGATTAACATAAACGCCTTACAGCGTGAAATAAGAACATCCCAATATTTACCTTTACAGAGCATTGCTCTAGAATAAAAATAAACAAAAAACAGAGTAATGGCCTCTCGGCCTTGACATTATTATTATTTATCTACTGCATTATCCATGAACCAAATCGAGACAACATCCATACCACAGGTCTAAGAACCAAATCGACTCTGTAATGCATTATAAAACCCTTACACGAGTATCTTATAAAAACAAAAAAATTATAAGTTTCGGAGCAACAGTCAAAATGACTGCTTAAACACTCCTTAAAAATCAATAAACATGTCATAGTAGAGCAAAGAAAACACATTACAATCTTTTCACACCATGAAATGCATCAAGGGCAGAACCAAGATGGTTACCATTTGTTTCTTTAATGACAAGGAAACATGGGATTAAGTCCATGTCGGGAGAGCGCAGCCAAAAGCCAGAGCCAAAATTCATAGAGCCACGGGAAGCAAGGTGACAGGTCTTACTAGAGCCAAGACTCCCCCACCATGACGGTGATTCCAACATCCAAGTACAACAACCCAACCCAAGACCGCCTGCACATTGAAAACATGCAGAGGTCAACAAGAGATCATAATTCATATTCATAATAATGAAAACGATAATGCGAATAATGGAAAGCACTTACCCTGTAGGGCTAGTGCAAGCTAATGCCAGTCACTTATGACGCGTTCGTTGCAATGGAATTCTGAAAAAACAGAAATCTAAACGTCAAAAATCAATATTAGAGGTACCTACACAACTTTTTGGAATATGGCGTAAGAATATGAAACGTGGACAATTGAATTACCTTCCAGAATATATAACTTTTATTTATGGAAACTAAGTATAAATCCCAAAAAACGAGGTTCTTCTAAGGTTGGTATGTTATTTTTCCCAAAAAATAATGAAGATGTTTGCATTGGTCCACTCATTTGGTATGCAAATTGTGGAATTTTGTGAAAAAAAATATATAGAGTTGTAGATAACAAGTGTGTCCTGAGTGTAGCGTTATTTTTCCATATTTATTGATGTTATATTTTTTTTAAATTAAGGAAGTCAGTGATGCCCTAAAATGACAAGGTCGAGAGTTGGTCCACAACATCTTCATCTTAACATAGTCAATGAACGATATTTTTT
>LPNX010470849.1:73830-148012 GCA_001517045.1 Pseudotsuga menziesii
TATCATGTTGTTCTTCACATTCCCAACCTAGAGATTTGGTCTTCACTGCATAAATTGATTATTTGAGATGATGGTTGGTTATTAGCTTCACTCTGGGATTTTGATTGATCTTATGGTTTCTTCTCTCATGATTTTGGATATTGCATTAGTTTGATATTTGAGCTTGATATATTTTTATTTTAACTTTTGCATGCCTAGAATCATAATGTGAATATTTTAAATAATTGTAGTCTTTGAGTTTGTTTGCTTATGTTAGTTTAATATTTTTAAAGTTTGGTTTAAGTTTATTGAAATATTTTAAATATTCATGGTCTTGCTTTGAATTTCATTAACTTAATTTGAGTATTTCATTAAATCCATATATTAAATTTATACACAATTTGATGTTATCAAAATTAAAAGAACACACGTTTTAATTTGTTTGAGTTCTAATTTCCCTAATTTCTATGAGACTATGAGGCCTGGTTTTGTGATTATTTTGAAATTAGTGGGATTAAAATTCAACATTCACCAATGTGAAATTAGTTTGATCATGGATAAGTATTTTAGTTTCAATAAACTGATTTGATTTTGAAAATACAATTTCTATTTTTCTATTTTGGAATTAGATTTTCTATTCTTATTTTGCAAAAAGAAATACTATTATTCTTTTCTTAGTATTATATTCTTGGAAAATGACTATGTTAGAAACCTATTTATGGAATTCATTAACTCTCCTATATTATGGGAGTGATTCTTTCCTTGTATACCATAACTTGTTTCCAACATTTTATTTTTGTAAGAATTAACTTGTAAGTAGTTTTGTTTTTTTTTACTTCTAGGTTTAGGTTTTTTGATATTGAATTTTCTTTCACTTTGTAAATATTTCTAGGTTTTTAATATTTTCTCTATTATTGTTTTATTTTAATCTACTCCATACAATCTTAAAGAAAATTAAAAAATAAATTTCATTTTTTCAAAGCTTTCCAATCATATTTATGCGTTTTCGAAACCTTTAATTTTGGTAAATTTCAACATTTCTGCAATTCCTTCCCGCAATCCGTAACGCGCAATTGCAGATTGCGGAAGCTTTAATTTGATAATTGCATTTGCATGTTTCTGCAACTTGCAATCCGCATTGCGGATTGTGGAGGTAAAATTTTAATATTTTTAATAAAACATTCTCGCCAATGCAGGATGTGGATTGGGGAAATTAATTTTTCACATTTTCATTCTTGCATTGTTCCGAACCCTATATTTTTAATAAAACATTCCCTCCAATGCGGGATGTGGATTGCGGAAATTAATTTTTCACATTTTCATTCCTGCATTGTTCCGAACCCTAAGTTTATCTTAGATTATATTTAATTTGATTTCGGGTCCATAAATTTTGCTAATTTCATTATTCATTTAGGGTTTTAATTTGGTTTGATCTTTGGTTTTTCCCTATTTTGATTTGTTTAAATGATTTTTGTAAATTCAAATTTTCCTTCTAGACATGTGATTTTCGATTTTGTTGGGAATATTGATTTTGTATTTTTTGTTTAGTTTTATTCATTTGAAAAATAATCAACATAGATAATAGATTTAATTGTTAAGATCAATGGTCATGATTCACCCAACCATAAAATCAACGGTTGCTAATCTTTAACTTCCAATAGCAATATCTTGATATTTATGAATCCAAATCAAGCCCGAGATAGTTCGTTGGAAAGCTGGAAGGATAAGGAATGATTTGGGAAGATTATGTTTTCCATGTGAATATCTTAAACACCCTGAAAATATACCTGGACAGTCAATTTTGGATTTGCATAAGATTTGTTCATTTTCATTATTTTTTATTTGTAAATGAATTATTATTTGTTTTAGATTTATTTCATCAGATTTGGAATCATGTTTTAATTTTTTCTTTTGAATTGAATCATGGTTTTGAGGAATCAAATTGAACAATTTATATCCCAACTTCGAAGTGATCAAAACTTACCAAGTGGAAAGCAATGATCTTTGGACATGATTTCTGGAGCAATGGAGATGAATCTGGAAAATCTGAGAAATGGGTTTTGTGCAGAAGATACACAATTAGTTTTCCAATGAGAAGAATCCATAGAAATTTCTTCATTTAAAAGATTCAGCTGATTTTTGAAAATGAAATTTCCTGTATTTTTCTAATAGATGGATCAGGCAGATGAAACAACTTAGCTAGTTAGATCAACTGTTGGGGGAATGGATCTTATATTTTCCTGTAATTTTCACTGTATAAATACCTACATTCTATGAGGGAATGGGGGGGAAGAGAGGGGGTCTTAGCAGACCAGAAGGATTGCAATTTTTCCACTAAACTCTTTTCTATGTATTTCTACTTGGAATAAAGCTAGACTAAGGAGGTTGCTGATCATCAATGCTTAGCTTTGTAAATTTATTTATGAAACCGAAATGATGATGTGAACCTTTCCCTTATCTGTAGTCATTCTTCATTTGTTCATTTGTGTCTAATAAGATATTTCTGTTACGCACTTTTGAATAGTAATCATATTCATTTTTCTACATTTATGTAATATATTTATTAATCTGATTATGTTTAATGATTTGCATAAATGATTCTATGTTCAAACAGTTTTAACATAATGAAGATAATGTTTTACTTCTCATGTTAGAATTGATATGCTGATGATGTTAATGATTTTTTTTTAAATTTATTGACAATCCAATTATTCTTTTGAGTATTAGATCATTCTCTCCACATTAAATTACTTCACTCCCGGAATAGGTTATAAGTTTAATTAACATTCAGATAGGTTAGTATTCTGGAACATATATGTATTTCTATAACTGTAGAGTTTGTTATAATAGTTGCAGAATTGTTAGTTGTAGATTACATTCAAATCACATTTAGGATTAGTTTCAGATCTAATTCAAAGTCTCCCTTTCGAGGAGCAAAGTCACCAACTCATAGAGTGCCAGTGGAGGCTGAATATCTGTGGGTGTTAACCACACCAAACAACTCGAGGATAGGGTAATACTTGCGTAGGATTATCTGAATCCTTTGGCTAGGTTTTCATCCCCTATTGTTTTCCTTGGACACCATTCCAACACCTACATAGCTGAGGAATCAACATGCCTTTGCTTAGGATTTGTTGTATATCCTAGCTTAGGACCTTGTTATAACTAGGAGGTTGTAATCCCTTCGTCTTCATTACCTGGAAGGAGTTACATAAGGGCTGCATTAGCCATATGAGGTAAGTAAGACCCACAACCCACCTTCACAACATCTAAATAGGGATAAATAGCATTTAAAGTAAAATAAACCAACACGCACAATAACTTTATCTGACGGGAAATGTTATGACATTTCTTTCACGACTTAAGAGAAATAAAGTGGTGGCGTCAAAACAGTAAGTCAAATCATAGTTTTGTCATAAAGAGTATGTTGTCGTAATAAGTCATTTATGCTCAAATGGATACAATACTATACAAAAGTCAAATATTTTATGAATTCACTTATCCTTCATAAATGTAGTTAGATCTATATTTAATTTTTTTTTATTATGAAAATTTGAAGATGTTACATGTGGTATCAGAGCGAATTTCCAAACATTAGGCTTGATTGACTCACTCGCAAACAAATAAGAAACAAAATATATTGATTATGTTTTAAAACTATTTCTGTACATAAATATAAAATTGTATTTTGCAGGAAATGGAAGGAGTTGAAGCATCTGCTAAAGATGGATCCCATCACAATAATCCTAATAAAACTTATGTGGAATTAAATAATCAACCGTCAGAACTACTTCAAATAGTAAAATATTTAAGAGTGGAGTTACAAACTGTAAAAGAAGATAATGAAAGAATTTTAAGAGCTCACGAGGAACTAAATCAAATATTACTAGACAAAATACACAATGGAGGAAAAGATAAAAGAAAGGAGTATGAAACTAATTCTGGAACAATATCATACAAATACAAAGGTAAGAAATTAAAATTTTATGATAGTGAAATTAAATCTTCTTCATGAGTTAAAGTAAGGTCGCGCAAAGAAAAGTATAAATACACTAGTGAAAGTAGTGAAAGCGGAAAAGGTCCTAGAAAGAGGAAGTATACACCGTATGAAAAGATTTCAGGAGAATTGAAAAAGATAAAACCTCATATGTTTAATGGAGAAGTGGAAAAGGGTGAAGAATCCAAGGCTTTGCTATCGGGTATGAAAAAGTAATTTCATATTTATAACTACTTCGATATACTGAAAGCCCGAATGGCTATCTACAACCTAACCAGGAAGGCTGACATCTGGTGGCATGACATAAAAAGAGTTAAAAACCTTAAAGAAAAATATTTAACCTGGAGACTCTTTAAAAGATACTTTGAAAGGAAATTCGTATCTGAGTAGTATTATGAAGAAAGACCTAAAGAGTTTTATGAAATTAAACTAGGTTCAATGTCAATGAAAAATTTAAAAAGTTTTATGAAATTAAACTATGTTCAATGTCAATGAAAAATTTAAGTAGTAAATTTCTAAGTTTATTAAGATATGTACCATATATAATTGAAGAAAGGCCTAAAATATAGAGGTTTCTAAGTCATTTCCCTACTAGCTTCAAGGACAAAATTGAATTTGATAATACAAAGATCCTTGAAGAGGCAATGAGAAAATCTAACTTTTGTTAAAAACAAAGTAAAAGAGAGAAAACATACCTAACTGGAACAATAAGAGAGCAAGTAAATTTGACCATAAAAGGAAAGGTTTTACGCCTAATAAGAGCTTCGAAAAAATTCTCATAATTTCTCTAAGAATAATTATCAAGGAACATATTTTAAAAGTAAAACACAACAAAACATTACAACACCAAAATGCAGAGACATGCTTAATAATTATGTTAAAAAAATGAACCTAAAGAACCTGTAAAGTGTTGGGAATGCCATGGACCTTACTATGCAAAACACTGTCCGAACATAAGGAGAAACTACAAAATTGTACATACCATTCGGGAGGAGGAAATAGTGGGTGACGTAGCAACTGAAATGCCCTGAATTATTGCATCCTTGGAGAATCGACAGGCTGATCATCAAACCTTCCTGGTGGAAGTACAAGGTATGATACAAAAGAAGTCTGTTTCTATTCTAATTCACCCAAGTGCTAGTTTAAGCTATGTGTTACCTAGAATTATAGAAAAATTCAATTTATCTTTGAAAAAGTTTGAAAATTCTTGGTTGGTTCAATTAGCTACAGGAACCAAAAGAAAAGTAGTTAATTATGTTGAAAGCTGTGAAATGTTTATGAGTCAGTTTAAAACTCAAGTAAAGTTAAATGTATTGCCGTTAGGGTCTTATGATGTTTTAATAGGTATGGATTGGATGGAAAGACATCAAGTAGTTTTAAATTATTTTTAGAAAACATTTACTTGTTTAAATGATAAAGGAGAAAGAATTACAGTGAAAGGGATACCTAGGAAAGTTTCTGTTAGACAAATCTAAGCTTTACAAATGAAAAAGGCTGTAAGAAAAGGTTGTAAAGTGTTTTCTATACATATAATAAATAATGAACACCTGGATAAAGAAGATAAGCTGAAATTCAATGATATTCCAATCTTACGAGATTTCTCAGATGTTTTTTCGGAAGAAATTCCAGGATTAGCTCCAAAGAGAGATCTAGATTTTACTGTTGAGTTGGTACCAGGAGCTGTACCAAATTCAAATCCTCCTTATCAAATGAATATTTTAGAACTTAACGAATTAAAATTACAACTACAAGAACTTATAGACAAAAATTATGTAATACCAAGTGTATCCCCTTGGGGAGCACCTGTCTTATTTGTTAAAAAGAAAGATGGTACATTACGTCTATGTATAGACTACCATCAACTGAACAAAATGCCAATTAAAATTATATATCCTTTGCCCCACATCAATGATCTGTTTGATCAAATACGCAGAGCAATGATATTTTCAAAAATAAACTTGAGATCTGGATATCATCAAGTTAGAATTAAAGATAAAGATATTTTTAAAACTGCTTTTAGAACCTGATACGGGAATTATGAGTTTGTAGTTATGCCATTTGGTCTAATAAATGATCCAGCCACCATTATGTGTTTACTTTACAATGTCTTAAGTAAATACTTAGATAAATTTGTAGTCATCTTCATAGATGACATATTAATTTATTCGAAAATGAAAGAAGAACATGATGAACACTTGCAAATAATAGTACAGGTTCTGAGAGAACATAAAGTGTATTCTAAATTCAGTAAATATGAATTCTATAAAGATAAGATACAATATCTAGGTCACATGATATCCAAGGAAGGAATATCAGTAGACCCGGATAAGATAAAAACAATAATTGAATGTCTTGTTCCCAAATATGTAACATATGTATGATCATTCATCAAAATTATGGGTTATTACTAGAAATTCATAGAAATATTCTCGAAGATCGTGAATCCCATAACATCCTTGCAAAAAAAGGGATAAAGATTTGTCTGGGATCAAAAGTGTGAAGAAATTTTTAATAAATTAAAAGAATTATTAACTACTGCACATATACTAAAAATAGTAGATAAAGACAAGGATTTCATTGTGTGCACTGATGCATGCAATGAAGGTTTCGGTGGAGTACTAATACAAGAAGGGCATGTAATAGCTTATGAATCAAGGAAGCTAAAAACAAATGAAAAGAACTATGCAACATATGATTTAGAACTGGCTTCCATAATTCATGCTCTAAAAATGTGGTTTCACCATCTAATTGGTAAAATATTTCTACTAATGTATGATAACATAAGAGTAAAATGTTTGTTTGATCAACAAAATATGAATGCAAATCAAGCTAGATGGTTAGCCTTCCCTAGCGAATAAGATTTTGAGATCAAACATATCAAAGGAAAGGAAAACAAAGTGGTTGATGGCTTAAGCAAAAATGTAATAACAAATTTTATAGTTGCCATTAGCATTTACAAAATAGAATTAGATGATAAATTGGAAGAAGGAATAAAAATGGACAAGGAATACCAAAATCTAAGAGAAAAAGTAACCAATAACGAATCTCAGAATATAAAAACAGATTACAATTTAAACGAAAAAGGCTTAATGTTGTATAAAAACAGGCTGTATGTACCTGTTGCTGCTGCAACAACTCCCAATTTTTTTATTTATTTTTATTTTTTAGGACCCCTTTGAAGGTTTTAGTTTTAATTCTTAGACTACTTTGAATTTGATTTTCATCCTTACGATTTCTTCCCATCATAGTTCCATAGATTCAGTTTTTTTACTAAGGCAGAAAGTGATTTTTTATCCGCATCAATGGATTGTTTCCCAGCTTGGAAATGCTACGGTGGATTCTTCTTCGCTTCCAAGACGCTATGGTGGGTGCGCTCCTTTGTTTCGAGCTGCAACATTGGACCAATTCCCATTTGCGAGCCGCTACGATGGACGCGCTCTTGGTGTCAAAGCCGGTGCGGCGAATGGATTGGCATGAATGAGCCGCTCTAGTGGGTGATTTTCTCTTTTGCGTGCTCAATGTATTTTTAATCCCGCTATGACGGGAATATTTGCGAGTTGCACCCACTATGGCAGCGGACTTTGTGTTTCGTCTTTTGGATTGGTCTGCGAGAGCCGCTACAGCGAACGCTTCCTCCGGTTTGACCCGCTACGGCGGGTGATTTTGCAAGTTTTTTGCGGAAGTTGTTCCCGATGCGCTGCTGCTATGGAGGGGGCATTTTCTTGTTAATAACTGATTCTGGTAGGACTTGCCGTTGCGATATATTTTTATGCTCAATGCCAATATGGCGGCTTTCATCCTATTCTCCTCGCTGATATGATTTTAACGGCCGAGCTGCAGGGGAAGGTAGCAGAAAAATTTTGTATTTGTGAACCGACAGTTGTGGGTGGATCAGCATGATCGAGCCACAGTGTTGGGGCTATTCCCATGATGAATTATGAATTCAGCCGGAAGATTTCAGTGCCAACGGTGTTTTGGTCTCGTGCGTGCAAGCTTTAATGACATTTTAAACCCTTGGAAAGCCTATTTATTTACCAAGTTGAATTTTTTTTTAGCGTCTTATTTTACGGAGAGAGTTAGGAGTCGAAGAGCGTTTTTTTTCCTGTTTGAGCTTACCATGCAGATTCCTTGGTGGAGCTTACATGGAGTGTGCTCGCCATTTTCTTTCAGTCACATTTCAAACCTCTGACCTGACAGGTAGGTTTCCAATCCTCTCTTTCAAGTAGTTAATTTGTTAAGGTTGCAAATTTTTCCATCATGGATGCGGAGGTGGGTTAGGTTATGTCATTGCCCGATTTATAAGGGGGTTTTTAAGCCCTTATTTTTCATTTGGGTTTGGCCATTTCATTTAGGTTTTCCCTAGTAGCTACCCACCTGAAAAGCCTGTCCATTTGTCCAGAGGCTTTTCGCCCAGTCGGCTAGGTTGACGATGAACTTTCAAAGAGTCGAGCATTGCGCCAGCATGAAGCCAGTTGGTATCCCACTCATGGGCATTGGTGTGGGATGCGTTCTCCTTATTTCACGTAGAGCTCGTAGATTGATAGTTTATATGTATCGGTCATGGGATATTGGGCCTGGGTTTTACCCTAGGGAATCGCCACTGTGAACTTGAAGTTCTATTTGCACCTGTGGGAGAGAATTTATGGGGTTGAGTTCAGGCTTTTCCGTTAAAAGAACAGAAGCTCAGGGTTTCTCGTATCTGACGTTTGTTTGTCTAGTTGTAACCTTGACCTGTGTCCAATGTTTCCTTTTCTAATGGATGAAGATTATAGAGTAAGGAAGATTTATGGTTTTTATTCTGTGGGATATGTATACATATGCATTTTGTTTGTGTTCTTACATTTATAATCATCGTTTTAAATATGAGCGCTAAGATAGCTTCTGTTTTTGCAGGTGTAGATTACTGCAGGTGTAGAAGGGGAGGAATAAGCCTAAGATTGTCGAGTATGATTATGGCACCAAATTTGGAGAGGACTTGCCAGCAGTGAGAACTGAAATAGTGTATGAAGACACTAAGGAAATCATAGGAGCAGAGCTTGAGTTCAAATGGGGCCAGATCTACCCCATGTTGGTTGAAAAAGAAGTGCCAAAATCTGGTTTGGAAGACCTAGTTTTGTACGAGAACATATTGAGGTATGGGATAACTAAAATAGAAAATAGGCCAGATATTTTTCCCTGTGCGGAGGTCATTGGATGGATGTTGCCCAAAATAGACACAGTAGGAATGATGATAAATGATGAGGATGGAAATCCTGTTGCATCTTTCACACCTGCATTCATTTGGGCAGCCTACAGTCTATCGGAAAAGGAAATAAGTGTAACAACCGAGTGGGTTAAAAGTATGAAGTTTGATTATACAGCCACAACAAATATTATGGTGGTTGAGGGAAAGACCTTCAGACACAAAAAATCAGGAGAATATGAGACTGCCCATCTTCGAACTCCTTTCAGGATATAGCATTGATGATGAGCAAGCTGTATGGTAGGGTTGATGGGAAGATGTATAATTTTGGTTGGATTCCCCTCATGTAATATGTAGAAATGGAGGGAACGATTTTTAATTGGGCAGATATAGCTACTAGAAATTTGGCCAAATGTGTCAAAACAACTCAGGAGCGTTTGAAACATAGCAAATCAGAATTTTTTATGTCTTCTTTTTTGATAGATTGCATACTCTATAGACACAGGTTTGAGATGCTTAACTGTGTGTGGAAAGGGGGGAAGGCCCCTATATATAAAGCATATCATATTCTAGGAGCCCATAAATATCACAACCACTACCAGTTGATATGTAAGGAATTCATAAGGCCCTTGTATAAGTTGATATTTCTAGAAGATTATCCATGTTTGTCAGAGGGAGCTATAGAATCCATCAAAGAATATGGAGATTATTTTTTCTCCGAAGAAGGCACGTATTTAAGAATGTATGGAGGCACCAAAGCACCCTTACTGCTGCCCAAGTATGCAATTGATTACATAGTACATAAGGAGGTAGTTAGACAAGTATTTCTGGCTGGTTTTGGTAGTTAAACAAGTATTTCTGGATGGTTTTAGCAGTTAGA
This sequence comes from Pseudotsuga menziesii, assembly GCA_001517045.1. Lineage (NCBI taxonomy): Eukaryota > Viridiplantae > Streptophyta > Pinopsida > Pinales > Pinaceae > Pseudotsuga > Pseudotsuga menziesii. Next base: position 83,869 of record LPNX010470849.1, read on the forward strand.
CAAGAGGTAATAACCTGTGCATCACATTGTGAAATTTTTGTTGTCTATATCGATTGCACTTAGATTAGGCACTTGCATATCATATATAAAATAAAACTAAAAAAATACACTTAAACGGTGGACCGGGCCTCAACTGGTAAAGCAATTTTAAACCATTACTTGACCTATGGTAGCCAAACCGTACACTGGATAGATTCCCCATATCAAACAATAATGAGATAATTAGGAACATTTATTGGGGAGAATCCCTACTGTTGTCACCTAGGATTTTCCAGGCTTCAACAGTTTTGGCTCTAAAAGGAGGGCTACCAATGCATGGCTGGCTGAGGAAATTTTTTTTCTCGAGAACACTCCACCGGTCACAGTTTTGAAACCATTTTCTCTAAGAGACCTAGTCCTTAAGAAAAAGTTACAGAGTATCTCTATCCCATTAATAACGAGGTGGTTGATGATTTAAGGAGAATCACAAGGGAATACGCAAAGAAGATTGGGGGATCGCCCATTATTCCCGCCTTGCTTAGAAGAGAATTTTGTAAGAAAGATCGTCCTTACCGTGAGGATTTAGTGTTAATGGAAGACTTTGAAGAGCTGGTAGAAAAAACCCTGCAAGATATTGTTCAAATTCTAAATCAGTTAGGACCAGAGTCCTCTCATTGCTCACCGTTTCGAACACCTGTCCAATATCCACCTCAATATCCACCTAGAATCATGGAAAATGTGAATGCAAATCAGCCTCCTCCACCACCTGCTTGGAGGGATATATCCCCTCTAAACCTTACCCCTCCATTACATGCCATGCCTCAGAATTTTGATAAGTCATTGCCAAAGTTTGAACCGAATGAAGGAATTTTTGTGGATGATCCTTTGCAAAGTTTTTACCTGGATTTAGAAGTTTTACAAGTAGCAAAGCATGAAGATGTAGTCTGCATATTGTTCCCACATACTCTCAAGGTAAAGTATCCTCATGGTATTTCTCCCCATAGGAAAACTCAATCCCCAACTGGAACACCTTTGAGAGATTTTTTAGAAACAAGCATAGAACCTCGAGAACTACCGTTGCTTTAATGAAAGATTTGCTTGTCCTTAGAAAGGAAAAGAAACAGAGGGTGCATAATTTAAATCAGAGCTTTTCTTCCCATTTGAATAATTTTGATGCAACTATAAACCTATGGAGAACACCTTAATTGAGTATTACACTTTAGCTCTTGGTCTCGAGATAGCTATGTTTGTCAAAAGATCAGTTAAGCCCACCTTAGTGGAAACATATGAGGAAGCTGAGAAAGTGGAAGCCAAAATGGAAAGTATAGACAAATATCCTGCACCATTAGAGGAAAAAAAATTTGGGAATAGAAAACCTTTGTTGTTAACTAAGCCTAAAGATGAGCAGTCACAGGAATTAGATAGTGTGGTAAAAATGGTGCAGAAACTTTCAAATAGAATAATTGACCAAGAAAAAGAGAAGGAGGTCAATAAGCAATTCAAACCTTATTACAAAAAGAGAGATGACAGTCGTCCATCCAAAACTCCCTCTCATAGTCCCTCTGCTATGAACTTAATTGAAGTGGGAATGGAAAATTTTTGTACATTCCATCAGCAGCCTCACTCTAAAAGAAACTGCCCATAGTGGATAAACCCTATGACTTTAGTGATGAATCAGTTACTAGATTCCAAGTTAACAGAATCTGTGGATGAAAGAGATAAAGTTCATGAACCAACAGAGACACAAGAAGAAGATACTATGGTTTTATGGGATTGTGTATCCATATTTAGTGTAGAGGATGAAGGACTCACTAAGGAATAAAAAATATCAAAAAAAAAATTTACAACAAGGAGTTAGGGCCCATTGAAAGAGGATAACACGATAATGCCCAAAATAAAGAAACTTCAGGAGAACATGAAAAACGTCAAAAATAATACCCAGACTGTTAATATACCATAGTTTGTCATCACGAATCAGAATCCCAAGGTAGTCATTATGCCTAAGAAGTCTGCAAAAGATATGACATAATAGAATATACTAAAAATACTAAGGAAAACATCTATTTGTTTGAAATGTGTAACTTACCCCAGCAAAAGGAAAACTTGTTGAAAGCACTTGAGACACCTATAACGAAATCCCAGAATGATAACCAATCTAAGGAAGAGATTGGTGAAGCAAGTATAGGGGGGGATTCTAAATATAGAACACCAGTATTCCTACTTACTTTTGAAATTTTCAATTTCAACGTACATAACTATTTAGTAGACTCCAAAGCATCAGTGAATGTCATGCCACTTTCAGTCTGCAAGTAGATAAATGGTCAACCCAAGCCGACTACAGGTCAATTTTTCCAATTAGACATGACTACAGTTAAAGTGGTAGGATAAATGGAGAATGTACTGATACGTTTGTCAGCAGATGAGAGGGTTTTCCATTATATAGACATTGTGGTAGCAGACATCCCAGACGCATATGGGATGGTTTTGAGCCCAGATTGGTCGGAAAAATTAGATGGTTATTTTTCCTCTGGCTGGTCACATTTATGGTTACCCTACAAAGGTTTCAAGAATCACATAAAGGTGTTGAGGGAACCTCATATGAAACACAACATAACACAGTTCGAGGGGAAGAATGAACCAGTTAACTCTGTTTTGGGGAACTATTTCCTTGAGCTTGAACCAGGAATATATCAAGCTAAAGAAACTAGTGACACATCAGATACCCAGTCCGATCTCCTTCATTTTTCGCGGGATGATAATATTGATTGTAATATAGTAGAGTTAGTCTCAAATGTAGATAGTAGTTCAAATTCAGTAGGGGTAGAGAAAAAAAATTGGATTCTTTATTTTGATGGTTCCAAAACCCTGGAAAGAACAGGAGCTAGTTATTTCTTGATGGATCCCAAAGGAAATAAATATTTCTTTTCCTGTAGATTAGAATTTGAGTGGACTAATAATACAGCCGAATACGAAGCATTGGTCCAGGGACTAAAAGGGGCAATGGAATTTAAAGTAAAAAATATAAAAGTGTATGGAGATTATGAAATCATTGTTAAACAAGTCCGAAATACAATTCATTGCATAACCCCACATCTGAAGTCTTATCAAAATGAAGTATGGGAGTTACTAACAAATTTTGATGCATTCAATATTATTTCAATTCCTAGTTTAAAGAATGCAGCAGCTGACCTTCTAGCTACTTCAGCTGCAAGGATGGTACCCATGAATAATAGATGTGCAATTGAATTTATTTCAGGCCTTCTGTTCCAAACAATATCACCAATCTGAGGGTGTTTGATGATGATCAGAAAATCTTGGAATCTCTAACAAATGATGAAACCTTCAAAGGAGCCACAATAGATGATGAAAAACACCAAGCAAACATCCATAATGGAAATTTCACTCATAAAGGGGTCAGAACGTTGGAACAAATGTTTGATCTAGACAACAAGTTTAGAAGACCAGGAAATGTTAGGACACACGGTTCATCATTGCAATTCGAGATGATAAATCTAGGGTCAAAGGCTAATCCCAAATATGTGAACCTGGGGAAATGTTGTTCACCTGTGGAAAGGAGAAAATTCATCAGCTTGTTCAGACAATACAAAGATGTCTTTGCATGGACATATGAAGACCTCAAAACCTATGACACCAAAATTATACAACATGTCATTCCAATCAAAGCTGGATTCAAGCTTTTCTAGCATCCTTTGAGGAAGATGCACTCCAAACTAGAACCTCTACTTCAAAGAGAGGTGAATAAGCTTCTTGATGTTAAGATCATATTTAAGGTTATACATTCAGAATGTGTTTCAAATTTGGTTCCAGTACAAAATAATTTTGGAGATATTAGACTCTGTGTTGATTTCAGAAATTTAAACCATGCATCTGATAAAGACAATTACCCTGTCCCACCCATGGAGCAGATATTACAAATGATCTCAGGCTCTGAGCTATTTTCTCTGCTAGACGGATTCTTAGGCTACAATCAAGTGTTAGTAGTAGAAGAAGATAGACTGAAGACCATTTTCAGAACCATGTGGGGGACTTTTGCTTATAGAAGAATGCCCTTTGGACTCATTAATGCCAGAGCAACTTTCCAAAGGGCTATGGATATAGCTTTTCGCGGTCTGATTGGCCGAAGTGTAGTGGTTTAATTGGATGATGTCATGATATTTTCCAAGAAAAGAGAATAACATGCGTTTCATTTAAAACATATTTTCGAACGTTGTCGAAAGTATGGCATTTCTTTAAATCCAAAGAAATGTGTGTTCGCTATTACAAAAGGAAGGCTATTGGGTCACATAATTTCGAAGAAAGGGATCTCAATATACCTAGAGAGTATTAAAAAAATAGAATAGATCCCTTTTCCCCATAATAAAAAAGGCATGCAGTCTTTTATGGGAACAATAAATTTTGTGCGAAGGTTTGTGCCAGATTTTGCTCAGATAGTCAAACCTTTGCAACAAATGGTCAATCAAAGTGTCCAATTCAAATGGGAATATTCAGAGAAGGGTGCATTTAACAAGATCAAAACATCAATAGCTTATGCACCATCCCTTAAAATTCCCAACTTTGAAAAAGACTTCATCTTGTACACTTTTGCTTCAGACGATTCCTTAGCAGCAATGCTTACGCAGAAAGAAGAAGGGGGAGATGAGTACACCATATCATTTATGACCACTAGCCTACAAGGGGCTGAATTGAATTATCCCGAAGTTGAGAAACAAGCTTATGCAATTTTTAAGGAAATGAAGCAATCCAAACCATATATACTAAATAACCGTACCAAAGTGATAGTTCCACACCCGGCAGTCCGATCTCTTTTCGTATAGAAAGAGTTAGGAGAAAGAAGAGGTAACTGGGTAACAACCTTACAAGAATATGACTTGGAATTCAAACCAGCGACCATAGTCAAAGGGAAAGGGCTCTGCAAATTGATGACTAATATTCAGGACAATGAAGATAATGATTGGAAGAATGAATCTTAGTTACACATGGTTGATGTATGTCCTCTATTTACAGCTCCAAAATCCTAGTACAGAGACCTGATGCACTATCTCCAACAAGGATACTTTCCTGAGCACTGGAATTCCAAGCAAAGGAGACCATTACGCTTAAAGTCATCCTCATATCAGATTATCGACAGAGTTCTGTTTAGAAAAAACTATGATGGAGTTTTTCTCAGATGCTTGGAACGCGAAGATGCAGCTAAGGTTGTTATAGAGCTACTTGATGGCCCTGCTGGAGGTCATTTCTCAGGAGATACTACAGTACATAAGATCTTTAGGGCTGGGTATTACTGGTCGACTCTATTCAAGGATGCTCATGCTTATGTTAGGAAATGTGATACTTGTCAAAGAAGTGGCAGAAGACAAGCAAAAGCAGCAGGACCATTAAAGCTAGTTATTATTTCCAAACCATTCAAGCAGTGGGGGATTGATATTATCGGAGAGATCAATCGAAATTATTAATTGTAGTACAAGTATATCCTGACAACAACAATAGACTACTTCACCAGATGGGTAGAGGCCATCCCATTGTGAAAAGTGAATGAAGATACAGTTATGGACTTCTTGCAAGATCATGTTATGACCAGGTTTGGGGTTCCAATTTCCCTGGTTTTTTATAATGCTTCTTATTTTTCATCTATTAGACTAACTGCATTTGCAAATGAGAAAGGGATTAAGTTACATTATTCTGCTAACTACTATCTACAAGGTAATGGTTTAGCAGAATCTACAAATAAAAATCTCATTAGGATTTTGAAGAAAAAAGTCATAGAAAATCAAAGAAGTTGGCACATAGCTCTTACTAATGCACTCTGGGATGATCGAGTCACACCCAAGAACTCCGTAGGTGTTTCACCCTATACTCTAGTCTATGGGAAAGAATCCATCCTACCTCCCAATATTTTTTTTCCTTCCTCTCAATTAGCTCAAGCCTCTAGAGGAACTGAAAATGAGGTTCTACAAATCTGAATTAATACTCTGCTAAACTTGGAAGAGTCTAGATCCAAGTCGAAAGAGAGGCTTAAGAACCAGCAGGAAATAGTGAAAAGATGGTTCGTTAAGCACAAATTCAGGAAGAAGGAATTTGAAGTAGGTGATTTGGTTCTTAAATGGGATCACCCGCATGATGGAAAAGGGAAACATACGAAATTTCAGTAGTTATGGATAGACCCTTTTCATATTGTAGAGAAGTTATGCCCATCAACCTATAAATTACAAGATTTACAGGGGTGCAAAGAGAGCTTGCCAGTCAATGGTTTAGTTCTCAAACCGTATTTTTCCTAATGTTGTTTTGTTTTTCTTTGTACATAAATAAACCTTTTGATTTGTTTCAATTTTTTTTTCGTTAGATTAGTTTTTCTTTATTTCCACTTTGATTTCTTAGAGTCTGATTTCTTGCATTTTTTGGTTTTCTTTACTTTATGTTTTCAATAAACAAGCACAACCTTTGGCATTGGAGTTCATTAGAGTTCTGGATAGACTAAAAATATTTTGATTGAAGGACTGCTTTCCATTTGCACATATATCATGATTAAAGATCCTTTAATATTGGTAGATTATATGAATAGATTTTGAACACATCGGAAGTCCTGTTTAATTCCTGTAAAATAACTAAGCTCAGAAAAGTCCAAAATACTATTTTGAGGCTCCATTCACTTCACACTAAAGTCTATCCTGGGAAGCTAACAGCAAAAGACCCATGGAAAGGAGGCAGGGTGAACAGTTGTATGGTATTAAAAATAATCCAATGCCACAAATGAAATCCAAAAGGCCAAAAGAGTCAAATCTCCCAGAAAGAAAGCATACATTAAAAGACATACTGAATAAAATCAGTTGGATAAGATTGCTCAAAGGTTCTTCACTATCCATGAGCTGAAAGTAAAATATATCTCACACAAAAGGACACTATGGATGGAAGAACCTAAATCAAATTTCAAATGAAGAAAGCAATTCGGGAAGGCTCAAAAGGACAAAAGTCCAAAAGCATCAAAAGGATGCAAAAGGAATTAGAATGAGGAACAAACGAATATATCTATTCACACCATGTTACAATCCCGTGGTGTCTAAGTTAGAAGCAGTACGAAAGCAAAAGTAAAATGAACCTCATATCTTGGCCTTAGAAGAGCTATCGAGACTTTGAAATCCTGGTTTCCCTTTCCTATTGGAGCATAATCAATGTTAAAGTTTATAAATCTTGCAATCTAGAAAAATATGGGAATCTTAAAGAAATCTGGTAAAGTTTGTTTTAATAAGATACTTTAGAGCAGTTCCGGTTTTTAAAAGTTAGTTTTCCGAGATATCTGTGTTCGCCAGCAAGTCGCCAATTATTGCTACTGCAACAGCTCCCCAAATTTTTTATTTTTATTTTTTAGGACCCCTTTGAAGGTCTTATTTTTTCTTCTTAGACTACTTTGAATTTTATTTTCAGCCTTACGATTTCTGCCCATCATAGTACCATAGATTCATTTTTTTTACTAAGGCAGAAAGTGATTTTTTTTAACCACAACAGTGGATGGTTTCCCAGCTTGGAGCCGCTACGATGGATTCTTCTTTGTTTCCAATGGTGGGTGCGCTCCATTGTTACAAGCCGCAACATTGGACCAATGTCCATTTGCGAGCTACTATGGCGGACGCACTCTTGGTTTCAAAGCCACCGCGGTGGATGGATTGGCATGAATGAGCCGCTATAGTGGGCGATTTTCACTTTTGCGTGCCCAATGTCTTTTTACTCCTGCTAAGGCGGGAAGCTTTATGAGTCGTGCCCACTATGATGACAAACTTTTTGTTTTGTCATTTAGATTGGTCTCTGAGAGCCACTACGACGAATGCTTCCTCTGGTTTGAGACGTTACGGCGAATGCTTCTACAAGTTTGTTGCGGAAGTTGTTCTTGATGTACTACTGCTACGGCAGGGGAATTTTCTTGTTAATAACCAATTTTGGTAGGACCCATCATTGAAAGGGTTGTTCAAGATCGAAGCCGCTATGCCGGCTTTCATCCTGTTCTCCTCGCCGATATTATTTTAACGACCTAGCTACAAGGGAAGGTAGTGGAAAAAATTTGGATATTTGAACTGGCAGTTGCGAGAGGATCAGCATGATTGAGCTACCATGTCGGGGCTATTACCATGATGACTTATGATTTCATCTAGAAGCTTTCAGCACCAACAACGTTTTGGTCTCGCGCATGCAATCTTTAATGACATTTTAAACCCTCGAAAAGCCTATTTATTTACCAAGTTGAAGTTTTTTTTATTGTCTTATTTTACGGAGAGAGTTAGGAGTTGGAGAGCCTTTTTTTTCCCATTTGAGCTTATCGTGCGGATTCCTTGGTGGAGCTTACATGGAGTGTGCTCGCTAGTTTCTTTCAGTCACGTGTCAAACCTCTGCCCTAACAGGTAGGTTTCCAATCCTCCCTTTCAAGTAGTTAATTTTTTAAGGTTACAAAGCTTCCCATCATTGATGCGGGGGTAGGTTTCCAATCCTCTCTTTCAAGTAGTTAATTTGTTAAGGTTGCAAAGTTGTCCATCTCCTGCAAAGCCCATTCATTTGTCTAGAGGCGTTTCACCCAGTTGGTTAGGTTGATGATGAACTTTCAGAGAGCCGAGCATTGCGCCGGCATGAATCCAATCTGTAGCCCACTTATGGGCGTTGGTGTGGGTTGCGTTCTCCTTTTTTCATGTAAAGACTATACATTGATAGTTTATATGTATTGGTCGTCAGATATTGGGCCTTGGTTTTACCTTAGGGCACCTCCACCGTGATCTTGAAGTTCTATTTTCACCTATGGGAGAGAATTTTGGGGGCCAAGTTGGGGTTCCACTGCTAAAAGCAAAGAATCTCAGGGTTTCCTGTACCCGACATTTGTTTGTCTAGCCGTAACCTTGACTTATGTCCAATATTTCCTATTCTAATGGATGAACCTCACAGAGTAAGGCATATTTAGGGTGTTTATTCTGTGGGATATGTATACATATGCATTTTGTTTGTGTGCTTACATTTATAATCATTGATTAAAATATGAACACTAAGACAACTTTGTTTCTCGCAGGTATAGATTACTGCAGAAATCATGACGAAGAAGGGGAGGAAGAATCCTAAGATTGTCGAGTATGATTCTGACACAGAAGTTGCCGAGGACTCGCCAATAGTGAGAACTGAAATAGTGTATGAAGACACTAAGGAAATCACACGAGCAGAGCTTGAGTTCAAATGGGGCAGATCTACCCCATGCTGGTTGAAATAAAAGTGACTGAAGCTGGTTTGGAAGACCTAGATTTGTATAAGAACATATTGAGGTCTGGGATAACTAAAATAGAAAATAGGACGGATATTTTTCCCTATGCAGAGGTCATTGGATGGATGTTGTCCAAAATAGACACAGTAGGAATGATGATAAATGATGAGGGAAATCTTGTTGCATCTTTCACACCTACGTTCATTTCGGCAACCTACAATCTACCAGAAAAGGAAATAATTATAACAACTGAGTGGGTTAAAATTATGAAGTTTTATTATACATCCACAACAAAGATGATGGTGGGTGAGGGAAATACCTTCAGACACAAATAGTCAGGAGAATATGAGACTTCCCATCTTCAAACCGCTTTCAGGATAATAGCATTGATGATGAGCAAGATGTATGGTAGGGATGATGGGAAGATGTATAATTTTGGTTGGATTCCCCTCATGTGCTATGTAGCCATGGAAACAATTTTTAATTGGGGAGATACAGCTACTAGGAACTTGGCCAAATGTGTCAAAACAGCTCAGGAGGGTTTGAAACATAGAAAATTAGAATTTTTTATGTCTTCTTTTTTGGTAGATTGCATACTCTATAGACACAGGTTCAAGAAGCTTAACTGTGTGTGGAAAGAGGGGAAGGCCCCTATATACATAGCATATCAGATTCTGGGAGCCCATAATTATCACAACCACTACCATTTTATATGTGAGGAGTTCATAACGCCCTTGTGTAAGTTGATATTTCTAGAAGATTGTCCATGTTTGTCAGAAGGAGCTGTAGAATCCATCAAAGAATATGGAGATTATTTTTTCTCCGAAGAAGGCATGTATTTAAGAATGTATGGAGGCACCAAAGCACCCTCACTACTACCCAAGTATGCAACTGATTACATAGTACACAAGGAGGCAATTAGACAAGTATTTTTGGATGGTTTTAGAAATCATTTGTTTGATATAAAGAAAGTTGTGTTCCCACCAGTACCTTTCTATGTACGGAGTTACAAATTCAACAAGGTGAAGAGTGCTCCAGAGTTTGTCAAAGAACTAGAGATTTTCCATTTTGGAGAGGAAATATTCCACCGAAATAATTCACAAGGAAAGGTGGTAGCTCACAAGGCAGCTCACAAAGTGAATTTAGAATATGCAGACTATGTAGGTAAAGAGGAGCAAGTGTTCAGGAATGTCTATAGCATGGCAGCTTTGAGAAAGAATCTGAAGGGAAAGACATATGGGGTCAAGGGAAGTAGCAGTAGCAATCCAAAACCAAATGAAGGAGAAGAAGAAGATGCAAAGAAGTCCCAAGAAAAATGTGCTCACAGGCTTGCAGTAGGAGCAAAGAAGTTGTTGGAAGAGGAAACATAGAGGGACAAAGCATAAGATACCAAGCAAAAGAATGCAGAAGTTGTTTTGGAAAAAATGAAGAGTTAGAAAAAGGCATGGCTCAAGAAGATACAAACCTTGAGCAAGGAATACAAGATACATGAGGGCCTACAAAAGGGAAAATCTAGGAAAATGAAGAATTTTTAGGTGTTGGAGGTCAGGAGCGAAGTCCTCTTCAGGCTAATCCAGAAAATCTTCCATCCACATCCAGCAACATCCTTACTAGGGGTCATGTCCCTAGTAGTTTAAATGGGGATAATACAATTTACCCCATATAAACAATACGATGTGGCATGCTTGGAAGATATTCGTTTTGATCCTAAAATCAAATCCATTACGTGGAGGAGAGATAAAACATTGAGGGTAGGGAGCCAGCCACCAGTGACCATAGTAATAGAAAGGATGGTCATGAGTAATGTAGAAGAATACCCAAAGCAATTGTCTTTTATGGGCATTGCAAATTCCTATGTGAATGCTCACAATATCGATAAGCTTACATAAACCATTGAGTAGTATAAGGGGAAGATGGCCGAAATGAAGGAAGTTTTGAGGAAGGAAGAAAGGGTAGGCCGAGAATCAAAAAGAAAATATGAAGCTACCTTATCAGATTTTGAGAGGCTTCAACAGGGACACCAAATTTTAGAAGAAGAGCGGGACATTTTTAGTTTATCAAATGAATATTTGATTAAAGAGAAAGGATATTTGGAAAACAAGGTTGCAGAATTGGAATTACAGAAGGATACTGCTGAGCAAAAGCCAAAACAGTAGGAAACCTAGGTGGCAGCATTGGAGGCATAGAAGACTTCATTGGAAGTATTGTTAAAGATGGCAAATGAGCAAAGAACATATATAGAGCCTTTGAAAAAGCATGCCCTCATGCTCAGAGTATCATGGAAATCCTTCAAGGGTGTTTGACTGGGTTGGAAACAACCAAGGAACCTCTAGAAAATGCACCGATCAAAGACTCCAAGAGAGTGAAGCTGGAATATGAGCTGATAGGATTTGGGAATAAATCTATTGAGGAACTGATAAAGGAAGCCCAGAGAACTAAAGGTGTTTATACAGAGTTCTGTAGAAAGGTTCTTACAACTCACAACTGCTGCCAAACATCTTCCAAGAATAGGTTAGATGAACTTCCAGAGAAAGAAGAGCACTTGAAACAATTGCATGCTAGATGCCAGGAGGATGAGCTGGGAATTCAGCTGATCAAAATTGTGGATGAAAGAGTTCTCAAGAATGTAATTCCCTAGGAAGTAGTAAGCAACCATATATTAGAAGATCAACTTTGATTGCTTCCCTCCAGGATGGCTAATATAAAAGCTCATGTGGCCAAGCATGAGGTCACTGTTAGATTTCTAGAGCCATCAGAGTTTGAGACAATAGTGGCAGATGCCAATACATGGAAGCAGTTTATTAATGAGGTGTCCGGGTCCACTTAGAATGTTTGTTTTATTGACACATATTTTGTAATATTCATATTTTGCTTAAATTAGCAAGATCAGTAGGAGACAAAGTCCTTTTTGTAACTGATTTGTAAAGGAATCCCAAAAGGCAGAAAGACCAAAAGATATTTCAAATTGTATAAGTATAGATAGAGTCGATGAGGGGAAGGAATTTTCCATTCTATATTTTGTGAAGTTTATTATTAGAAGAACTATTTCCTTTTATAATAAAGAAATCCATATTTTCTGCTAGAGAAGGGGTTGTGAAGTTTCAAATGCAAGTTGTAGATTGGTTAAATGTCGAATTATTTCTATTTCAGCTTATTCTACGAACTATGAGATTGTCGTAACTTATGAATTACTTCCATGTTATGAATGATTTTCTGTTATTTTATGAAACTTATGCAGTATATTGAGTAATGAATGTTTTAACCAACAATGATCTATCTCTATGTTTATCTTTCTATATGTATTCATGTATTCTAAATTATGAACATCTATCTGTAATATTCGGTATGCATGTTTTATAGTACATTACTCACCATTAAATGTAATCTTTCTCCATAGGGATAGGTTATATAGAATTAGTTAGCTTAGCATAGTTGTTATTTGTTTGTGATTTATAAGCAAAGGGAAAATAAGACAAGAGGTAAGAACCTACACATCATATTGTGAAATTTTTGTTGTCTCTATCGATTGCACTTAGATTAGGCACTTGCATATAATATATAAAATAAAACTAAAAAATACACTTAAACGGTGGACTGGGCCGCAACCAGTAAATCAAGGTTAAACCATTACTTGACTTACGGTAGCTGGACCGTAAACTAGACGGATTCCCCATATTAAACAATAACGAGCTAATTGGGAACATTTATCGAGGAGAATCCCTATTGTTGTCACCTATGATTTTTTAGGCTTTAACATTACCTAACACACCCAAAATTAAATTGTTTATTTTAAATGAATTACATAAAAGTCTTTGTTGCAGACTTCTGGGGCATCAAAAGATGATAACAATGTTAAGAAAACAATATTTTTGTCTTAATATGAAGAATGAAGCTGCAGAATATATATCTAGGTGTATGGAATGCCAACAAGTTAAAGCTGAGCATCAACATCCATCCGGTCTTTTGCAACCATTTCCAATTCCAAATTGGAAATGGGAAGTTATCACTCTTGATTGTATAACTAGATTGCCTAAAAATCATAAGCAAGATGATTCAATAATCGTAGTGGTAGACAATATAAGAAAGGAAACACATTTTATACCTATTAAAGGAACTGATAAGGCTGGTAACATTGCTAACATATTTATGAAGGAATTTTTTCGGTTGCACGAAATTCCAAAGGTAATAATTTCCGACAAAAATCCTAAGTTTATTGGTAATTTTTTGAAGTCATTGTTTAAAGGTTTAGATAGTAAATTGAATTTCAGTACTGTTTACCATCCGTAAACGGATTGACAAAAAGAAAGAGTCAATCAAGTTCAATAATACATGTTACGAATGTATTTTAGAGACTCTCCCAATAAATGGGAAGATTACTTACACTTAGTCGAATTTTTGTATAATAATCATTATCAAGCTTCAGCTAAACTCGGTCCTTTTTAAATATTGTATGGTAGGAAATGTAATACTCCCATGTCATGGAGTAAGCCGGTTGACAGTTTGATGTCAGAACCTGACTTATTAAAATAACTGGAACTAATAATGAAACATGTACAGATAAATTTGAAAACTTCTCAAGATAGACAAAAGAGTCACACATACCTTAAAAGAACTCAGAGAGAATTCCAAGTAGGTGAGCATGTATTTGTCAAGGTAAAACCTAGAAAGAGCTCCTTTAAGTTGGGGTTTTGTGTTAAACTAACAACCAGGTATTGTAGACTATTTGAAATATTGGCAAGAGTTGTACCAGTGGCATACCAATTAGCTTTTCCTCCTAATCTTATAATACACAATGTATTTCATATTTCCATATTGAAAAAGTATGTGCATGATGCTACTCATGTGATAGACTGGAATGTTATTCACATAGAACCTGAAGGATATTTTTAGGTGGAACCGAATTGTATTCTCGACAGGAAGGAAAATTTTCTCCGGAATCACACCATTGGATAGGTAAAGGTGCAATGGAAGCACCTTAGTCTTGATGAAGCAAACCGAGAATTGGAGAGTCATATGCGGGAGGCATATCCAGCTCTATTTCAGGAAGACTCAGAATAAACTTAAGCAACACCGAGGACGATGTTGAACATAAGGGGGTGTGTTTGTAACCCACCTAGAACTGAAAATTAAATATTTTTATTTATTTTAGAAAACATTATGCTAAAAGTTATTGTAAAGTTTTTATGACTAAGTTGGTCAAGGATGAATGTAATTGAATATTTTATTTATTTTAATAATTAAATGAAGAGACGGGTACCCAAAGGAGACTATTGAAAGAGTGTTCACTGACCCACTAGGAGGAATGAGCAGCTGTAGATGGCTAATTGACAAGTGGCAGCACTATAATTTCACTTTCTAGTTGTTGCAGGAAGCAAAATCCCTAAAAATGTGGTCATGTTCCCTGAGAGGAGGAACTGAGAAGGTGGCTCATTTAATTTCAAAATTGACCCAAAGACCTAGGAAATCTTATAAATACCATCAAATTGAGTAGGAGGCTCACTACATTCTATTCCAAGTGAATGAACCTTGTGAATGCTGCAAACTGAAAAGTAGGGAACATAAGGAATTTGATGAGGGGATAGCTAAAGTGAAATTGATGAGAGTTAAGTCTGCTATTGAGTACAAAGTTGTAGATTTTTCTGTGTGGGATGTTACAGAACATCTTCATCCTAGTGCTTCAGTGAATTTGACTACTTTCAGGAGATGGTTGGGAGGAACGATCTCCTTTGGATGTTTGTTCCCCTTCTGCAACTATCTGGGTTCTAAGTTGTTTGTTTATTATCTATAAAATTACTTAATATTTTATTGTTGGCTTAGAATTGGTAGGAAGACTTATTGTTCTAAGTATTATTGTCAAAGAAGTTATTGTTTTTCCCTTTCATAAAATTAATGGAAAATCATAGAGTATAGTAGATTTTTTTTATATTACATATAATACTTATTGTTTTCGAGTTTATAGTATTGATTTCCTTAGAAGTTTCATCTCAATTTATCCTCATGTTATCTCCTAAATAAATTAATTTTCAATAGGTCAAACTCAGACAATTTATTTTTGCATAGTAATGAAGATTTGAGGGTATATTATGAAAGATGTTTGGGTGATTAACAATATTGGAATGCCTGGTGTTTTGTTTTTCAAGAAATTTTAAAGTTTACCTTTCGATGGCTTAGATGAACTTTTCAACAGTTCATTAGCCACCGAAAATCCCAGCTTTCGGTAGCTGACAATTTGGACTCAGGACTACATTAACCACTGAAAGCCTGTTGACTCCATTTTTAATAAAATTTTGGAAAGGAACCTTTTGGTGGCTTAGGAGAAATTTTCAACAGTTCATTAGCCACCAAAAAGCCCAGCTTTCGGCAACTTAACAATTTGGTCTAGGAAGACATTACCAAAATCTCATTAACTACGTTTTTGGATAAGTTTTGAAAAATGAAACTTTCAGTGGCTTAGGCGAACATACCAACAATGCATGATCCACTGAAAAGCCTAGCTCTTGGCAGCTTACAAATTAGACCCAAGATTTCCTTAACAGCCTAAAGAACTAGAAGAGGAAAATGGTTAGCATATCCATCGAAATCAAACACTATAAGCATGAGGAATGTCATTATCAAGCACTTAACCACCGAAAATACTGGGGACTGTAGAAAATCATGAGTTGGTGTATAAAAGGTCGTTATTAAACTGAAGTGATTGATAGAGACCAAAAACATAGCCTACCCTCCATCTGTCCCATGACTGTAGTTGAACCATCATGAAACATCAAGTTCCAGTTAAAAATGATTTTTGTACTGGCTATCTCGTGGTTCTCACCAGAGTTTATTGTCATCTTAATCAAGTACCAATCGACTGATTAACCCCTCAAAATAAACGCCCTATCCTCAGTACACTCCACATTTCTCTGCATGCATCCTGACTGCACCAGGCCATCCCTGAAACCAGCATGCTAATCTCCTTAACAGAATTCAAATTTTGATTTTTGCAAGTTCTAGAAGCACAGTCCAGAGATGAAGAAAGGAGGAGGACCTTCCCTCAGACAGGAGTTAGGTGACATTAGCTATCTTGAGTCATGTCCAGAAGTATGCCAATTCTTCAAAGATGTAGGCTATTACTTCTAGATGGGCTTCTGCCACTTGCTGGTGGGAACCCTATGAGAAAATCCAGGGTTCCCACCAGCAAGTGGCAGAAGCCTTTGCTCTTTCTTTTAATGGCTCTAAGGCATTGCTAGGCAACGAAGAGTTCCAGGTTGATGAAACCCTAATAGCAGAAGTAGAAGAAATCCAAGGACTAGGGAGAAATGGTTAAAGACCACCATTACTAAGGATGTCGAATTTATGTCCTACTTAAAGCCTAAACACAAGAATGTAATATGGAAGAAAAGCATCCCATCCACCTGGCTTGAGGAGAAGGGGCAGTAGTTATTGAAAGCAATCCTGGTTTATATAACTTGTGAAGACAGGTATAACAAGGTGATGATATAACACTTTAAATTGATGAACCATTTTATAGGCAGAAGCCCTTTAAACCTGCCTTTCTACCTCCACAAGAGACTAACCAAGATGGCCCACTAGGTCAAGGCCCAACCCACCAAAATCGTGGGGAGGTTATCTCGCCATGGCCTAATAAAACTCATTATCCAATAATTTGCATGAAGGAGAAACATAGCATGGACATATTTCTTATTCTGGAATGAGTTTGAAACAGGCTTACAACCAGAAGACAAAGGAAAGTCCCCTTCAACAAAGTCCACCACTCCCAGAACTGGCAAGAGGAAGAGGAGGGCTATCTCACCAGTGACAGTGGATCATCCCTCTGCAACTTCTAAAACCAACCAAGCTAAAATAAATTTGGACTTCAGTGGAAAGGAGAAGGAGGCCCCAACACAAGGTGAAAATATACTTAACCGACCCTACTCAGACTCAGAAGAAGAAAAGGAGCAGGAAGTTGACCTAACAAAGTAGGTTGCAGCAGAACATGAGGAGTTTCCCTCACCAACACCAAGGGAAGGTCAAGAGGAACCAATACAAGAGACTTCCTTAAGGAAACCTAGGTCTCATAGAATCAACCAGCTAGTAGGGAAAATACATGAACTAGAGGTCTTAGACAGAGAGATCAAAAGAAATAATGCAATATTAACCAAGAAGAATACTAAGTTGCACAATTCTCTTCTAGAAATGAGAGGAATGTATGTCTTGCTGAAAAGGAGAAATCTAAGATTAATGAAGAATAACTCCAGCCTCTAGAAAATGATCAGATTGTCGAGGTTGCAGAAGAAAAACTCAAACCCTAGCTCTCAAGCTCACCTTGCGCTGGAAACCCTAGTAGAGGAAACAATGAGCCTTCAGGATCCAGAGGTAGCCTAGGATGCTACTATTGTTCCAAACCCTATGCAAGTTGAAGAAGTACCAGAAGAGCAACAGTAATATGTAAAAAGATGATTGAAAGGCTGATTAAAATTTTGCATAAACAGAGCTTTTGGTGGCTTAGGCGAACGCAACAGTTGTTCATTAACCACTGAAAGCAGAGCTTTCAGCAACTTACAGACACATGATTCTATTTCCTTAACCACCAGAAGCACAAAAGGGTGCAGAAAGATATGTTTACACACAGAACCAGTTTTGGTGGATACAAACACCTCAGGGGTGAATTATGAAGCTGAAAATCGGTGAAAAGGCACCAATGGAGGGGGTCTGTTCCAATTTTGAGGGTGTCATCAAGGTGAAAAGGGTCACAAACCCTACCTCCTTTTGACAAACCGTGACTTATCTGTCAGATAAAAGGCCATAGCTCTACTTCAGTAATCACTACAGTTATCAAAGAGTTCAAGGAGTGAACATGTATTAGAGTTATATAGGTTAGCACTTAAATTGGTGTTTTTTACCTAATTTTGCAAAAAATAGTTATTTTATCTATTTTTAGTAAATCAGATCCAAGATTTTAGGATATGAAAGAAATTTTGTAAAGACTATAAAGCCTAAGACTTGTGTTGAAACAAAGGTTTGACTTCAGAGACTTTTAGACCCTTATTGTTATCAAGCTTCTCATGTTATTCATCATTTAATATAATCTCTTTTGCCATTATATGTTCAGGTTCCATCTCTTTTCTGTTCTGCACTTGTGCTTGAATGTCTTATTCATGTTTATTATTTTTATCTAATACTAGATAGTTGTCATCCTATCTATGTGTTTATGAGTTGAATTGCAAGTATTTTTCCTTGTTATGATTAGCCATTCATATGTGATTGCTTTATATATGAATCTTCCAGCATAGTAAGTTCTTCATTTATTCACCTTATTATCAACCCTCTGAACATTGGTGGTTGGAAGCCTTGTCTTCTGATTGAGTTTTATGCATGTCTTGAGTGTGTGAGGTCCTTTAGGTCATCTAACTTGATCCATTTAGAAAAACCATTAAAAACATTTAAGTTACCAGCCATCCTCGAGGTGCAACCTGGAGGAGTTTCCTAGAGTGATAACACCTCAGATTACTGTATTCAATACTAAATAAATATTGGAATCAATAGAACTCGTATTACTGTTAATAAATGATAGATTCATTTAGGATATAATTCACAATACTCTATCTAATATTTAAAGAACATAGTTACAAGAAAAATAATCTCTTTATTTATGAACCTTTATTAACAGTCTAAGTTTCCACAAAAGCCAAAGTAGAATTTAAAGAATTCAATCAGAAACTCCTATAGAACATTGTGTTAATCTACAAAGTTTTTATTAACTATTATATATAAATACTTAAAATAAAATTCCATAGTATTAAATAAATATATATTAAAATTCTAGTTCCATTATATATTATATATCCTAGTTAATCGGAACTATTTAGAATAAGGGTTCAAACCCTCGAACTTCTTTTTCACAATTTCCTACGGCCATAAAGGCCTTCGTTATCACAACAAGGGTTTGATTTTTTTAAACAAAAATAATAATATTTCCTGTAAACAATTTTGTGAAGGGTTTGTTCGGGTACACAGGGTACTCCCAAAAGACCGAACACTAAGAGCAGCCACTCACACAAACAGATCATAGATCAATACACCAATGTTTGTCACGTGGTTAAAACCCTCGAGAGGGAAACAGTGGATGGCCCTAGCCAAATAGCTACTTGGAGAAATTTATTATGCAAAAGAAAGAAAGTTACATGAGCTTCTCATAATTGATCAACTAGCCAAGGACCCTCCATGCTCTTTAAATAGAGATCATGGACCAATCGAGTGTTAAGCCATGGATCAATGGTAGGTATGATCTAAGAGAAGATGAACCATCGGATCACTTTATGTCTAGAACATATCATGACCTTCGGATTACAATATTTACAAATGCATACTAATGCATACTAAAGAAACACACTTTACCTAACGGATATATTACACAAGTTGATCTTAACTAACTCCTAAGTGTCTAAATATCCTGACATCCCCCCTCAAGAAAAACTTGGGATAGGATTGAAGGATTTACAAAATTGACACTATTAGGAGAAGGAAGGAGGAATTAGAGCCTATCTCCCCTTAACGACACATTCTTGAACTTCTAACATAAAGTAAAGTTTATAAAACTTCGCTTCTGTAAGAAACTTGGAGAAGATGTCTGCAACTTGATCATATGTAGGGCAAATAGCATTTCAAGAACACGATCATGAACAATATTTTTGATGAAGCACATGTGTAGCTCAATGTGTTTGTTGTGTTGATGTAGAACTGGATCTTTAGCAAGCTTGATGGCACTTTGATTGTCGCACCAAAGTGGAGTAGGATGCTACTACACAAATCCAAACTCTGAAAAGATCTGTCGAAGCCATAAATCTTCCTAACTGGCATTAACTGCGGCTCGATATTCTGCTTCTGCTGAAGAAAGAGCAAGAGCTTGTTGTTTCTTACAATCGAAAGTGACAGGTCCATATCCGAGACTGAAAACATAACCTACAGTAGACTTTCGATCATCACAATTGCTGACCCAATCTGAATCAGTGAAACCAACCAACAAAGGTTTCCCTCCTGTACTGTAATGAATCCCAAACTGAATTGTACATCGAATATATCGAAGTATTCTTTTTTCTTCTTTCCAATGACTTTCATGAGGTGTTTGCATATAGTAGGAAAAATGACCAACGACAAAGGAAAGGTCAAGATGGGAATGAGTCAAGTATAAGAGACTACCAGCAAGTTGATGATACAAGGTGGCATATACTTCAAGGGAAGTACAAGTGGCAGAAATTTTGACTCCATACTTGAAGGGAGAAGGGGATGGTTTACAATCTTCCATGTGAAAGAGACGAAGAAGGTCACAAGCATACTTAGACAGTGAAAGAAAGATTCCTTCTTTGGTTTGCAATACTTGGAGACCAAAAAAATAATGCAAATGTCCTAAGTCTGACATTTCAAAATTTTGCTTAAGACTGGATTTCATATGGATTAAAAGTTTAGGGTCACTACCAGTAAGGATAAGATCATCAACATAAAGAACAAGTATGATGAGATGGTTTCCTACTTTCTTGCTATAGACATTGGGGTCAGAATGGCATCTAGAAAAACCAGTGTCAAGGATAAATCTATCCATTTTGGCATACCAAGCTCTAGGAGCCTGCTTAAGGCCATATAAGGATTTCTTAAGGCAACAGACAAGGATAGAGTTATTCTGAACATACCCAGGAGGTTGTTCCATGTAAATTTCCTCCTGTAAATCACCATGTAACAAGGCAGACTTGAAATCCATTTGATGGACTTCCCAGTTATGTAAGGTTGCAAGGGAAAGAACAAGTCGGATGGAGTTCATTTTTGCGACAGGGGCAAAAGTTTCATTGTAGTCAATCCCTTCAACTTGGGAAAAACCTTTGGCTACTAACCTTGCCTTAAGTCTTTCAAGACTTCCATCTGATGCATACTTAGTTCTGTAGATCCATTTACATCTAACAAGTTTTCTTCCTTTTGGAAGAGGAACGAGATCCCAAGTATCGTTCGCCATTAAGGAACGATATTCTTCATCCATAGTTGTATCCCAATCTGGATTTCCTCAAGCTTATGCAAAATTTTCTGGATCATGATTCTCAAAAACTTGAGCCAAAAGAGAGCAGGCTCTATGAAACTGAGAACAAGTTTGACATTGATCTCTAGGATCACCGGCAAGTTCACCAGCTGCTTCACATGTTGAATGGACCCATCAAGGAAGCATTGGTGCCGGTGCAACTAGAGGAACATGAGTAGGCAGAGGTGTGTTTTCATCCTCATTGTCATCATCAAAAAATGGAGTTGGAAACCTGTCAAGGAAGTTGGAAGAAGAAGAAGAAGAAGGCACAATCGTCGAATTAGGCTCGCAGGCCAAGATATTTTCATTAAATTTAACATCTCTTCTAATAATTATATCATGAGAATGTGGCTAAAGAAGTCTATCGCCTTTTACATCTTCAAAATATCCAACAAATATGCACTTTTCACTTTTAGGCTGCAATGCTTTCCATTTTTCATCCGGAATGTGATCCCATGCTTCACAACCAAACACACGGAAGTGACTTACATCTGGTTTAATTTTACTCCATGCTTCTGCCGGTGGTATACCCTGTAAAAATTTAGTGGGTGTGTAATTAAATATTTAATTTGCACAAATTATGGCCTTATCCCAATATTGAATACTCAGTAGTCCCTTAGATTGGATCATACAATTAGCTATTTCTTTTAAAGTGCGGTTCTTCCGTTCAACTACACCATTTTTTTGTGATGTATATGGAACGATGTGTTGTTTTTGGATTCCGTGTTCACTGCAGAAAGTAGTGAACTTTTTGTTAACATATTATCCTCCAATATCTGATCTTAACTTAATAATTTGATGACCAGATTTTTTTTCAACAAGGGCCTTATAGGATAAGAACATGTTAAATAGTTCGCTCTTAAGTTTTAGGAAGTAAACCCAAGTGCGTCTGGAATATTCATCAATGAAAGTTAAGAAATATTTGAAACCAGAAAAGGAAGCAGATGGAAGAGGACCACAAAAGTCACATGCACGAGCTCCAAGGGAACCAAGGCATGCTAAGAGGCACGTTTGTTAAACTGTCCCGATGATGTTTTCCGAGTACACAACCGGAACAAACATCATCCTTGCAAGATACCATCAGAATACCAATCACCATATTTTCTTTACATAGTTGTTGCAATCATGTGATAATTTAAGTGACCAAATCGCTCATGCTAAAGTTTGCTCAAGTTATCACTATGAGCAACAAAAACTGAAGGAAAAGGCGATGAACCAAAGTTGTTAAATTTGTACAACCTAGTAATATCATCAACAGTTCTAGTAGCAAGGACATTTTGGGTATTTTTAAAATCCTTGATTACAACTTGGTGAGGTGTAAACGTTACAATTTTAGCTTCAGCAGAATGAGTGATTTGATAGACTGACAACAAATTGCAGGAAATTCTTGGAACACATAGTACATCACTAAAATGACCATTTTCTACTAGAACTGTTCTAGATCCTACAACACTTAGAGAACTATCATCACCAACAAATATTTGTTTGGTATTAGATTCATTCATCATAGAAAAGATGGCTTGATCCTTCGCCATATGATAATATGCTCCAGAATTAATGAGCAATTCATTTGAAGTAGAAGAAGAAGATGCAGTATAAGAGTAACCAGAAGCACAAAGTGCATGTCCATGAGAGGTAGATTCTGAAGATGAATCTAGGCTGATGTGATGCTTCTTCATTGCTACTTCTAAGGCTTCGATCTTGTTAAAACACTTAGATTCATCATGATTATCTTTCCCACAAAAATTGCAATGAGTCTCAGTCTTCTTTCCTTTGGGCTTGCATCCTTTGTCATTTTTTAAAGGAGCTGACTAAGAGGACTTGGGACCCTTGTTTGGCTTATTATTGTGAAAATTTTGTTTCTTGGTAGGCTTGGACTTTTCTTTCTGTTGGGTCAATAAGGCTTTCCCAGATGTATTTGTATTGTTAATTATTCCAAGATGAATGAGCTTATCTTGCTCTCTAATTAAGGAATCACAAAAAAATTCAAGACTAGGCTCTTGATAGCTAGCCGCATTCAAGGATTCTTTCATGGAATAAAATGTAGATACAAAAATAGAATATGCAGGTCTAAGTTTGGAAAGAATATGATAAATACATTGTTTGTCTTCTTTCTTAATCTTGCATTCTTCACATAAGAGTCTAAGAGTTTTATACTTAGATAAATAGTCTTGAATGCATGAAAAATCACTTGGATTCAAAGAAATCAATTCATTATCAAGTTGATGACCTCGAATTTCATTGTGTTTACCAAACACAAATTCCAACTTTTCCCAAGATTTATTAGGTTCATGAATTTGAGATATATGGAATCACAAATAAGTAGAGATTGAAATCCTAATCATCATCAGTGGGTTCTGTTTCTTTCCCTGAGGTAATTATGAAAAGTCTGCTACTTCTTAGAACATCCTCCATACGAGATTTCCATGAGAAGTAGTTAGAACTGGTAAGTATAATATCACAAGGGGCAGCCATACTTGAAAATAATGGCTAAAAGAATAGAAACTAACTGCCTGGATGCAAAGAGCTCGAAAAATTAGGCTGTTTTAAAAAAACGGCACTAAAAGCTAATTCTGAATGATGAAGTTATGCTTGAACAAGGAAAATGTTGAAGATGTCCCCAATAGTGACGTGGCAAGTTTTAACTTGACCAACTAAAAAAAGAATCCCCCTCTTCCCAAGATCAACCTTTGACAAACACTTTACAATAAATTTTCTTTTAAGTGAATCACTTTTGTAGAATAAGTGATGTTCACTTTTACAATAATGTTACTTTAAATAGTGTGACAATAAATTAAAAGACTTAAGTGACTCACTTTTTATTTTATTTTATTTAAGTGAGATGCACTTTTACAATAAATTAACTTGAAAATAGAAATTGCATGCACTAAAAAGTAGCTTAATAAGACTTGAACTCAAGACCTATAAAGGAATAAAGCAGCTTTGGACCAAGTGAGCTAAGTTTAAAATGTACGTAAAAGAATGGAAAGAGGAAGGTTTTTTTTTTTTTAACTCTTCTCTCTCGTTCTCCGTGCTTTCCTTTTTTTTTTGCAAATCACAAAAAAAACAAAAAAAAAAAACAAAAAATCTTTTCCACACTATGGGGTTAGATCTTGGTTAGCTTACCCGGAAAGTCTACGTTTTTAAGTTTTCTCATTGTTTTTTTATTCGTTGTGATCACACAAGGTGCACGGCAAAGATTATATGTAGCCGAGAAGACAAGAAAAAAAATTTCTCTTTCTGTTTCTGATTCGTCGCGATCGCGCAACGTGCATGGCAAAGAGCATACACAGCCAGGGAAGGAAACAGTCCGAGACTAAAACAAATGCACAGAAACTCTAGAACCAAAAACCCTTTCAAATTTTTGGCAACACTTGTTCAGGGTACTCCCAAAAGACCGAACACCAAGAGCAGCCACTCACACAAACAAATCACAGATCAATACACCAATGTTTTTCACGTGGTTAAAACCCTCGAGAGCGAAACATTCCACAACCCTAGCCAAATAGCTACTTGGAGAAATTTATTATGCAAAATAAAGAAAGTTACATGAGCTTCTCATAATCGATCAACTAGGCAAGGATCCTCCATGCTCTTTAAAGAGAGATCATGGACCAATATGGTGTTAAACCATGGATCAATGGTAGGTATCATCTAAGAGAAGTTGAATCATCGGATCACTTTATGTCTAAAACATATCGTGACTGTCGAATTAGAATATTTACAAATGCATACTAATGCATACTAAAGAAACACAGTTTACCTAACAGATATATTACACAAGTTGATCTTAACTAACTCCTAAGTGTCTAAATATCCTAACAGGGTTACTTAAAACTTGAGTTATCCAATAGATTGCGATAGGAAGCAAATCAAACATCCTAACCAACTCATGTTGTAAATAGTTTCAGTATAATGATAAATTTAAACATAGAAATGTACTAAGTATATATCTTAAATATATGTAATTATATGTAATTATAAAATTGCAAACAATAACGGAGCTTTAAAATCCCGTGGCCTCGCGAACCAAATTTATACAACTAAATATACAAATAAACTAAACTTTGAAACAATTTATGAACTCAGTTAGTATTTAATAGGTCTTTAGAATGAAACCTGCTGAGGTCTTTCACCTAAAACAAGAATAAAAAAAAACTACTTCACTCTAATAAAACTTCCAACTCGTTAATGTATCGAAACTCGAGTTTGAATACCATATGGACAGTTATGTCCACAAGTAGTAAATCAATTTATAAACTATGAAATCATAAATCCATATATGGTTAACATAAATTCCTTACGAAGCAAAATGATAACATCCTACTATTTACCTTGACACAGCATTGTTTTAGAATAAAAATAAATGAAAAACAGAGTAATGGCCTCTTGTCCTTAGAATTATAATTATTTATCTACTACAGTATCCATGAATGGCCTCATGACCTTAAAAGATTACTAGAAAAACAAAACTACGGATTTATAACCAAGACAACATCCATACCACAAGTCTAAGAACCAAATCGACTGTGTAATGCATTATCAAAACCCTTACAGGAGTATCTTATAAAAACAAAACCTTTACAAGATTCGGAGC
Source organism: Pseudotsuga menziesii (assembly GCA_001517045.1). Taxonomy (NCBI): domain Eukaryota; kingdom Viridiplantae; phylum Streptophyta; class Pinopsida; order Pinales; family Pinaceae; genus Pseudotsuga; species Pseudotsuga menziesii. Next base: position 109,735 of record LPNX010470849.1, read on the forward strand.
AATAATCAAAATGACTTCTCGAACACTCTTTAAAAATCAAGAACTCTGCCATCGCAAAGAAAAAAAAGCACATTACATTCTTTTCACACCATGAAATGCCTCAAGTGGAGAACCAAGAAGGTTTCCATTGGTTTCTTTAACGACAAGGAAACAAAGGATTAATTCCGTTCCAGGAGAGCACTTCCACAAGTTAGAGCCACAAGTCACAGAACCACGAGAATCAAGGTGACAGGTCTTACCAGATCCAAGACTCCACCACTGCGACAATTATTCCAACATCCAAGTGCATCAACCCAACCCGAGACCGCCTACACATTGAAAACATGCAAAGGTCAACAAGAGATCATAATTCATATTCATAATAATGAAAACGATAATGCAAATAATGGAAATCTCTTACCCTGTATTTTTTTAAAAGGTCGCTAAAAGAAGTAAGGGTTTCATACCCAGCGTCACCATCACATTGAACCAGAGCCACCCAAGAAAACAACTAAGGGTAGAAAGTCATCCAAGTTTGCACAGAGAGGAAACGTAAGTTACATGCTACAAGCCAACAATATACAACAAAGTATGATGTAGTTTTTATGGAGTCGAGACTGTGAAGGCCGAAGGTCAAGGCCAAGAGCTCGATTCTCTCCCTCTCCTTTTTCACCACAGTGCATAAACAAAAAATGTAGCAACAAAATGATAATGCAAGTAGAGGAAACACTAAAACCCTTCGGTTTTTTCGAAGTGACTGGTATCATTTCCAACTAGTACATTAAATCCATCACATGGCTTGGCAGTGTCACATTTAAATTAAAACATCAAACACCATTTTGATATAGTTCCAAACCCATCATTGGATTTCCTTCGATGCCATAACATTTTTCTTATTGGATGCTTGTATTATCATATGGTAAGGATGGCTTTGATTTCCTTTTTGTATTATTCATAGGGCTTTGCTTAGAATTTGTTGTATATCCTAGCTTAGGACCTTGTTATAACTACGAGATTGTAATCCCTTCATCGTCATTACTTGTAAGGAGGTACATAAGGGTTGCATTAGCCATATGAACTAAGTAAGACCTGTAACAAACCTTTCGAGCATATAAATAGGGAAAAATAACATTCAAAGGAAAATAAAACCAACAAGCACAAAAACTTTATGTGACAGGAAATGTTATGACGTTTCTTTCATGACTTATGGTTGTCATAATAACTCATTTATGCTCAAATGGATACAATACTATACACAAGTCAAAGATTTTATGAATTCACTTATCCTTCATAAATGTAGTTAGATCTATATTTAATTTTTTTATTATTATGGAAATTTGGAGATGTTACATGTGGTATCAGAGCGAGTTTCCAAACACTAGGCTTGATTGGATCATTCACAAACAAACAGGAAACAAAGAATATTGATAATTTTTTAAAACTATTTCTGTACAAAATATAAAATTGTATTTTGCAGGAAATGGAAGAAGTTGAAGCATCTGCTGAAGATGGATCCCATCACAATAATCCGGATAACATTTATGTGGAATTAAAAAATCAACCCTCAAAACTAATTCAAACAGTTAAATATTTAAGAGATAAGTTACAAACTGTAAAAGAATATAATGAAACAATTGTAAGAGCTCAGGAGGAACTAAATCAAATATTACTATACAAAATACACAACGAAGGAAAAGATAAAAGAAAGGAGTATGAAACTGATTCTAGAACAATATCATACAAATGCAAGGGTAAGAAATTAAATTTTTCTGATAGTGAAAGTAAATCTTCTTCAAGAGTTAAAGTAAGGCCGCACAAAGAAAAGTATAAATACACTAGTGAAAGTAGTGAAAGCGACAGAGGTCCTAGAAAGATGAAGTATAAACTGTATGAGGATATTTTAGGAGAATTCAAAAAGATAAAACCTCCTATGTTGAATGGAGAAGTGGAAAATGATGAAGAAGCAGAGGCTTGGCTATCAGGTATGAAAAAATACTTTCAAATTTATAACTACTTCGATAGACTGAAAGACCGGATGGCTATCTACAACCTAACCAGGAAGGCTGACATCTGATGGTAGGACATAAAAAGAGTTAAAAACCTTAAAGAAAAATATTTAACCTGGAGATTCTTTAAAAAATACTTTAAAAGGAAATCTTATCTAAACAGTATTATGAAGAAAGAGCTAAGGAGTTTTATGAACTTAAACTAAGTTCAATGTCAATGAAAGAGTTAAGTAGTAAATTGGTAAGTTTATTAAGATATGTACCCTATATAATTGACAAAGAGACTAAAATAAGAGGTTTCTAAGTTGTTTTCCTACTAGCTTCAAGGACAAGATTGAATTTGATAATCCAAAGACCCTTGAAGAGGCAATGAGAAAAGTTAACTTTTGTTACGAACAAAGTAAAAAGAGCGAAAGCATACCTAACTAGAAGAATAAGAGAGCAAGTAATTTTAACCAGAAAAGAAAAGCTTTTAAGCCTAATAAAAGCTTTGGAAATAATTCTTAGAATTTCTCTAAGAATATTTATCAAGGAACATATTTTAAAAATAAAACACAACAAAACATTACAACACCAAAAGGCAGAGACATGCCTAATAATTATGTTAAAAACAATGAACCTAAAGAACCTGTAAAGTGTTGGGTATGCCAAGGACCTCACTATGCAAAAGACTATCTGAACAGAAGGATAAACTACAACAATTTACATACCATTCAGGAGGAGGAAACAGTGGGTGACGTAGCAAATGAAATGCCCAAAATTAATGCAACCTTGTAGAATCGAGAGGCTAATGATCAAACCTCCATGGTGGAAGTACAAGGTATGATACAAAACCAGTCTATTTCTATTTTGATTGACCCAGGTGCTAGTTTAAGCTAGGTGTCACCTAGCATCGCAAAAAAATTCAATTTATCTTTGAAAAGGTTTGAAAAGTCTTGGTTGGGTCAGTTAGCCACATGAACCAAAATAAAAGTAGTTAATTATGTCGAAAGTTGTGAAATGTTTATGAGTCAGTTTAAAACTCAAGTAAAATTAAATGTATTTCCATTAGGGTATTATGATGTTTTAATAGGTATGGATTGGCTGGAAAGACATCGAGTAGTTTTAAACTATTTTTATAAAACATTTACTTGTTTAAATGATAAAGGAGAATGAATTACAATCAAAGGGATACCTAGGAAAGTTTATATTAGACAAATCTAAGCTTTACAAATGAAAAAGGCTGTAAGAAAAGGTTGTAAAGTTTTTTTGTACATATAAATAATGAACACCTAGATAAAGAAGATAAGCTAAAATTCGATGATATTCCAACCTTACGATATTTCTCAGATGTTTTTCTGGAAGAAATTCCAGGATTACCTCCAAAGAGAGATATGGATTTTACTATTGAGTCAATACCAGGAGCTGTACTGAATTCAAAGGATCCTTATCGAATGAAAATTTTAGAAATTAACAAATTAAAATTACAACTACAAGAGCTGATAGACAAAAAATATGTAAGACCAAGTGTATCCCCTTGGGGGGCACCTGTCCTATTTGTGAAAAAGAAAGATAGTACATTACGTCTATGTATAGACTATCGTCAACTGAACGAAATGACAATTAAAAATAGATATACCTTTCCCCGCATCGATGATATGTTTGATCAAATATGTGGAGAGGCGATATTTTCAAAAATAGACTTGAGATCTGGATATCATCAAGTCAGAATTAAAGATGAAGGTATTTTTAAAATGGCTTTCAGAACCCGATAGGGGCATTATGAGTTTTTAATTATACCCTTTGGGATAAAAAACACTCCAGCCACTTTTATGTGTTTAATTTACAGTGTCTTAAGTAAATACTTAAATAAATTTGTGGTTGTCTTCATAGATGAAATATTAATTTATTCGAAAATGAAAGAAGAACATGATGAACACTTGCAAATAATACTACAAGTTCTAAGATAACATAAAATGTATGCTAAATTCAGTAAACGTGAATTCTATAAAGATAATATAGAATATCTAGGTCACGCGATATCCAAGGAAGGAATATCTCTAGACCTAGATAAGATAAAATAAGTCATCGAATGGCCTGTTCCCAAAGATGTAACAGATGTATGATCATTCATGAGAATTACGGGTTATTACTGGAAATTGATAGAAGGGTTCTCAAAGATCATGAATGCCATAACATCCTTGCAGAAAAAAGAAAAAAGATTTGTTTGGGATCAAGAGTGTGAAGAAAGTTTTAATAAATTAAAAGAATTATTAACTACTGCACCTATACTAAAAATATTAGATCTAGACAAGGATTTCATTGTGTGCATTGATGCATGCAATGAAGGTTTGGGTGGAGTACTAGGACAAGAAGCGAATGTAATAGCTTATGAATAAAGGAAGCTAAAAGAACATGAAAAGAACTATGCAACATATGTTTTAGAACTGGCTTCCATAATTCATTCTCTAAAAATGTGGCACCATTGTTAGACGGAAATACACATCTCCTGTAGATAAGAGCTGGTTCCCTAGTCTGAATAGTTCAGATCTAGAACAAAACACAAACACAGAATGCTAGACTCTACCTAGATCTGGTTTATCACTAGAATATGATGCCATAATACTTTTCTCAAAGGTTGTCCTCACTATCCTTGAATCTTACTATATAAGAACCTGTAAAAGATTGAAGACAACAAAGAAAACATGATAGCATACAATATAATCAACTAGATCTATGCTTGTGACCAAGGAATCAAGCAATATAAACACATGAAATAGTAAATATGGGAAAGAAAAGACATTTTTTATTATAAATGATTGGAGAGACTACAACATTCATGCCTTGGTGTTGATAGTTCTTTCCAATGGCTCCTTTCTTCTAAAGACTCAAGAATGATTTTGACATATTTTGGGTATGCAACACAATTCTTCTTCTTTTTTCCCATGGGGGGTGAGCTAGTATTTAAAGGCATGGGAGGATAGGTATGGTTGAGGATCTCATGGGTGAGGTGGATATAATATCCTAAAAGGGAGGATATCAAGCTCCAGCTGGTCCTAAACCATAGGGATGAGGCTCCACAGAGGTCAGCTTCGAGAATCCTCTCAAAGCTTCTCTTTTTTCCTTGAAAACTCAAGCACCGCTCCTCCAATGAAGAAAACAGGCGGTGTTAAGGGGGCACTGCTTCTTGCAGTAAGGCTAGAAGTGGTGGCACCTATCTTTGCTCATGTATCAGGAGCAGTGTTGACTTGGGTAACACTTTTTGTTAATGGGATAGGAGCGTTACCAGCTCAACATAGGGAAAAATTGCAAGGGGATAATTTGAACCTTCATTTCTCTAGGGAAAACTTTGAGGGATTGGAACAGTCAAGGGAATAACTATCTCATGACATGAGGGTGATGAGATTTTGGTATAACAAAATTTCCCCCAAAGTATAATGGCTAGAGGGAAACGATAGGCAATATACTTTGAAAGAACAAGGTATAGTCTCGAGGGAAAGGTCCAATGGTTGAAACTTCTCAAAAATCACAAACGTTCTGCAGCACATTTTGATACATGTCCCAAATGAATCACAACATGGCTGTCGACCAATACAATGGAGATCCATGTGAGATACAAAAAAGTCATGGCTACTAAAATACAGCATAGATCCATGCAAAGAAGACTCAAATTTGGACATAGCTACCAGACATACAATGTAGATATATGTCATACAGACGCAAATTTGAGCATAGCCATGGACATACAAATGTGGATCCATGCTAGGACTCATACAAATATTCCATCACAACCTTGGGAAAGCAATGAGTTCTTAACAACTACCTAGTGTATTCATCTCGTCTTCCATAAATTACGATTCTATCCATGTGATTACAATGATCTGAAGTCGAACATGGTAGAAACCACTTGATTACCGTTCAATGATGTGAACGGTTGACAAGTACGAGGGAGATAACCATTGATGTCAATGATTCCCAAGGTACCCTAGTACGATATACTAACTGAGAATAGATTATTTGATGTTGAACACTCAATCAAATATCTTGATCAAAGGTCAATGATGTGAACCTTTGTCAAGAGCAAGAGAATCTGTCATTGAGGCATACAGATCTCAAGGTACTAAATTTGTTTCTAAGACTAATCCCCGAATGATAAGCTGATGTCGACAAGAATAGTCTCGTCGAAGAAGGGCCATGATGAATCCCACATCGATGACACGAAACTCAGAACAAAGTTTTGAAATGTTGTAGATAATGTAACCATAGGACTGACTCAAAAGTAACTGACTCAAAAAAAAAAATGACTGCAGGTGTAAACTCTCAAAATAGTTTCCCTTTTGAGCATAAGGCGACACGACCGAAGACTTGGCAGCATTGACTTGACGAGGTGAAACACAATGCGACAACGGACAATGAAATCTTTGAGAGACTCAAAGGAGTGGCGTGACTCATTAAATTGGATCGACCCGAAGACAATCTGAATACCCAATTGACTTAATGAAATGTAGATAAGTGCCATGTTCAAAGGGGACTAACAACTGCCATTATTGCAAATTTTTTTCCCTTTCCCTTAATTTTCCCCTCATGATTGATGAGTGCCTCTTTTCATTTGTATGATTTCAAAGAGGGTAACAAACACTCATATTATCTCGTCCTTCAAACAAGTCCAAACTCATATGTTTTACGAACCTAAGAAAGGAGGGGTTCGTTCCCAAAAAAGGGTCTTTCAATGTTTAATTTAACGAGTCCAATGAAAGAAAACTCAGTGTAGTTCATGTTTAGAGAATCTGAACAAACTAAAGAAAACTCCAAAGGGTCCTTTTTCGTATGGTTTAGTCTCTAGGGACCGAAAAAGTGTAAAATAATACCCAAGAGAACTCTTCCGGTCATGATTGGATGGAGTGTACCTTTTTCGTAAGTAGTGCCCCCTAGTCTGAAAAAGGGGTAAACTATCACTAGGAGGACGACTCTTCAGGTCCTTTTACGAGCGTGAAGAAGACAAGTTCACTCAGCTATATTTTCACATTTTAAGAGTATAAAAAGAACTTAAAGAGGACTCTATTAACCTTTTTCATGTTTGAATCCAGAGCACAAAAAAGTAATAAACTAATCCCAAACCACTTTTCATGTTTTAACTAGAGCACAAAAAATGAAAAGTAATCTCAACACCATCTTACTATTTTTAACGAGCTCGAAGATCGATTAAAAGAATGCTCAGGGTATCTGCTTCATTTTTTATTAATCTTGACACCAAATAAGAACTATGCTCAACGAGTCGTTTCATGGTTTAACGAGCTCGAAACTAAAATAAAGTGTGCTCAAAATGACCTATTTCAGTTTTACACAAGCTTGAAACAGAAAATAACTATGCTTGAAACATGGTTTCATTTTTATGCAAGCTTGAAACCAAAAGGTAAACTATGCTTAAGGAAACCTACTTCATTTTTTAATGGGCTTGAAATAGAAAATGAACTATGCTTAGGAATGGTTTCATTTTTATGCAAGCTTGAAACCAAAAGGTAAACTATGCTTGAGGAGATCCATTTCATTTTTTAACGAGCTTGACATAGAATGGGAACTTTGCTCATAGGCATCTGTTTCATTTTTTAATGAGCATGACACAGAATGGGAACTATGCTCACAGTGACCTGTTTCATTTTTGCACAAGCTTGAAACAGAAAAGAACTGTGCTTGAAACATGGTTTCATTTTTATGCAATCTTGAAACCAAAAGGTAAACTATGCTTAAATACATCCATTTCATTTTTTAACGGGCTTGACATAGAATGGGAACTTTGTTCACTAACTTGTTTCATTTTTAATGAGCTTGACACAGAAAAAGAACTATACTCACAAACCTGCTCCTAACCAACATGATATCCAGAGGTTGGTAGGTTTCCCCCATTACATAAGAAGCTAGAGACTTAACTCCATTATGATATCCAGAGGCTGGAGCCATGCCCCCTATTTTACCTAATGATGGGAATAAGCTAACTAGAAGGGGAAATAACCACAAGAACATGCGGGAAATTTAGGGAAGTCTGATGACTAGGAGTCACACGATAATTAGGCTTAACAAAGGAAAGATGATCAATGGTCATAATCTTCCCATCATGGGGAAAATACATCACTTGAAAAAGTGTGGACACAATAGCTTTCATGGCATGAACATAATCATTCCCAAGGAGCAAATTAAAATATAAAGGACCTTGGACTACCATAACATTGATACAGACAGTTCTTCCTTCCAAAGTAATAGGAAATTGAGGAAGGATCCCTAAAGGCTCGATGGGTCTTTGGTTAAAAACCAGTATCTGATCAGTGGCTGGCACAAGCAGAGGAGAACCTATGGCTTGCTAAGCAGTAGAGGATATAATGCTAACAGAAGCCCCTTCATCGACGATAGTGCGCAGTATGCACATAGTAGTAACATTCACAACTATCTGGAAAGAAACACTCGAATGAATACGAGACTCTGTTAGGTTACTCTATTCAAAGGAAATAACCTCACTACTTAGAGAGGGTTCTTTCAAAATAAACAAAATTTCCTCTTGTCAAGAACAATCAGAATGAAGCATAAAAAATTCAGCAGGTTTAAGTTCATTCTCTACTGGAAGAGAAGAACAAGATGAATATTTGGTCAAAGTGAATACTTTAGTCTTAACACTCTCTGATGAAAGAGTGGGATCGGGTGGAGATGACGTCGACTTGACCACTTTAACTTCACTCTTAAAAGGAAGAGTGGGATCAACCACAGATGAATCGGAATTGACCACTTCAACTTCACCCTTCAAAGGAAGAGTGGGATTGACCAAGGTTAGAACTGAATCGACCACTTGGTCAACCAGTGGGAGTTCAAGAGACAACTTATGATATCCTGTTGGAAGCCGTTGATGAGAAACAATAATATCTTCCAACAACTTAGAAGTTTCATCCATGCGAAGACAAATTTATGTAAAGTGCATTTCCTTACATTGAGAAAGAAAGAATTTTTTACTTTACCCTTCTGACTCTTAACCATAGAGTCACTGGTTGAGGGGGGATCATCAGTATGATGACCAGAGGCTGATGACATAGGTTGTTGAGAAAGATTAGACCACTCTTCTAAAACTAGGGCCAGACCATGACAATCTTTCAGAAGGTGATCGCCCTTGCAAAGCCTGCAAGAGAATTTGGGCTTATGCGATCTTGGGGTGTGTAGATCAACACTCTCGGCACTGGGAGGAGTGATTGGTTGAGACTTGTTTTTTTTTGTTTTTATTCTTCTTATTCTTCATTTTCTTCTTCTTCTTATCCACCTAACTACTAGTACTACAACTTTCAATAGGCAAAGAGGGAGAAATGGGAGAAGACACATCTAGTGAAGAAGGAGAGGGATCAACATGAGGTTGATGCTCTTGCGATGAAGGATTAGGATTAGAAGAAACTAGTGTACATGGGATAGCTAGACTGGAGAATAACTACACAAGTAATCCAATTGTCAATCCAGGAAGACTTAATGTAGCCATGAGAGGAGTACCAACATGCCCATATGGAGGGAAAACAAAAGACATGCTTGGTAAAGGAGTCTCTTGGTTAGTAGTCCTGGAAGGCGAATCCATAACTATGTAACAAACTATCTCTCTCTTCTAAAAAATCCTAACTGTATAGAAAACAAGCTCTATTCAAACTAAAGAAGCAAGCAAAATATGTGAGAGGAGTGGATCAAAGGTCTGGAACCTCACAGGATTATCAAGGCTTTACAGCTAGTGTGATGCCAAGATGACCAAAGGGTTAAATTGGATGGTCTCAGGATCCCTAAAAGTGTCTCCTGATATATGCAAGGTCTGTGGGAGCTCAAATCAATAGTAGTGCTATCTAATGCATAACCGTCCACAAGGGGCCTTCCTATATACAATCGAGTATGTGAAGTACCTTTCGATATACCTCAAGGGTATGTGAAAGGCCATTCGATATACCAACGGTATGTGGAAGAACCGCACGATTCCTGGGTTGTAGTGCAAAAAAATTAACGACAACTCCTACATTTTACGACACCCAAACATGTCACTAACCTATCACACAAATTGCTAAAAAATTTAAACCTAATCTAGCGCTTAATTTTATCTTGAACGGTTAGGTGGATGCATGAGGTGAGGACATAAAAATTAAAAGCATGCAGTATGATGTGCAAAATTTCACTTTCACTTTCAAAGTATGCCCTACTTAAGGAATGGAGAGAAAGATTCAATTTCTTTGAAACATAGAATAAATCCCAAACAACAATCAAACAAATTGCTTATATGATCTCTTCCTAACTAAAACAAACAAAATCTTATGTTTTTAATGGAAAAAGAACTGAGATCTCTAATGAAGAGCAAGAAAATATAATCAACTTTTATACAAAAGTGTTCAGATTTTTCAACTAAAGCGAGAATGAACTAATAGTAACATTCTATAATAACTTTTATATAGATTCTTTCACAAGTTTTGAAAAAAGGAAAAGCCATACAAAAATCATGTATAACAAAAGAATAAAAATTGAAATGAATATTTTCTTGTGCTGTTAAAGAAGACACAAATCAGGGATCTAACAAAACCAAGTTTTAGTCAAAGCCAACTATTGAAGCTTTAAAGACTAACATCAATCACAATTCTTGAGTATACCTATGGATTCATATTTTTTTTTTAATTTGATTTTTGATTGAGTTTTCTGTTCAAAAAAAAATTGTATAGTTCAAACAACAGCTGTAACTATCTAAAGCATGCATCTCAAATACCAAAACAAGCATTTAAGAATCAAACACCAAATAGGGCTAAGAAGAATACCTGGCACCACTTCTTGTACACAGAAACAGAGAGGTGGCACCACTCCTTGTACACAGCAATAGAGAGGTGGCACCACTTATTATACACAACAACAGAGAGGTGGCACCGCTTTTTGTACACAGCAAAAGAGAGGTGGCACTGCTTCTTATACATAGCAACAGAGAGGTGGCACCACTTCTCGTATGTTCACACCAGGGCATTACCAGCTCTAGCACCGCTTCTTTAACATTAAGAAAGAGCAGTGGCACCGCTTTATGCTAATAGGGAAAGGGAGGTAGTGGCTCTAGAACCACACTTATAACACAGCCCAGGGGTGGTGCCCGAGATGGCGATTTGAAAAAATAAAAAATGCAACATAAAATTAATTTATAGTCTAAAGAATGAACCCAAGCAATCACTAGAAAAACTAGTGAACCAAAAACATGAAGATCCAAAGGTAGATAGAGGAAAATCAATCAAATTCAAAGAATATCTATAGATCTATGAATTGGAAAAGTAGATCTAGAAATTGAAAATGAAGGTGGAGGTTTCAACTTACCAAATATTCAGAATTAAAAGTAGATCCCTAGCAGAGTCGCCAATTTTGTTATCTGGAAATACACACCTCCTGCGGACAATAGTTGGTTCCCTAGTATGAATAATTGAGATCTAGAACAAAACACAAACACGAAATGCTAGACTCTCCCTAGATCTGGTTCATCACTAGAATATGATGCCATAATACTTTTCTCAAAGGTTGTCCTCACTATCCTTGAAGCTTACTGCAGAAGAACCTGTAAAAGATGGAAGACAACAAAGAAAAAATGATAGCATACAGTATAATCAACTAGATCTATCCTTGTGACCAAGGAATCAAGTAATATAAACACATGAAACAGTAAATATGGGAAAGACAAGACATTTTTTATTAGAAATTATTGGATTGACTACAACCTTCATGCCTTGCTGTTGAGAGTTCCTTCCAATGGCTCCTTGCCTCTAAATTCACCTTGCCTCCAAAGACTCAAGAATGATTTTGACAAGTTTGAGTATGCAACACAATTCTTCCTCTTTTTTCCCATGGGGGCTGAGCTAGTATTTAAAGGCATGGGAGGATAGGTATGGTTGAGGATCTCATGGATGAGGTGGAGATAAGATCCTAAAAGGGAGGATCTCGAGCTCTAGCTGGTCCTAAACCATAGGAATGAGGATCCACGGAGGTCAGCTTCAAGAATCCTCTCAAAGCTTCTCTTTTTGCCTTGAAAACTCAAGCACCGCTCCTCCAATGAAGAAAACAGGTGGTGTTGAGGGGGCACCACTTCTTGCAGTAAGGATAGAAGTGGTGCAACCTCTCTTTTCTCATGTATCACAAGCGATGCTGACTTGGCTAACGCTTTTTGTAAATGGGATAGGAGCGTTACTATCTCAACATAGAGAAAAATTGCAAGGGGATAATTTGAACCTTCATTTCTCTAGGGAAAAAATTGAGGGATTGGAGCAGTCAAGGGAATACCTATCTCATGACCTGAGGGTGATGAGATTTTGGTATAACAACCATCATCTAATTGGTAAAACATTTCTACTAATGTATGATAACATAAGCTTAAACTATTTGTTTGATAAATAAAATATGAAAGCAAGGCAAGCTAGATGGTTAGCCTTCCTTGGTGAATATGATTTTGAGATCAAACACATCAAAATAAAGGAAACCAAAGTGGATGATGCCTTAAGAAAAAATGCAATAACGGATTTTATAGCTGCCATTAGCAGTTACAAAGAAGAATTAGATGATAAATTGGAAGAAGGAATAAAAATGGACAAGGAATACCAAAATCTAAGAGAAAAAGTAACCAATAACAAATATGAGAATGTAAAAACAGATTACAATTTAAACGAAAAAGGATTTATTCTATATAAAAACACATTGTATGTACCTAACACACCAGAAATTAAATTGTTGATTTTAAATGAAGTACATAAAATTCCTTATTCCGAACATCCGGGATAGCAAAAGATGATAACAATGTTAATAAAAGACTATTTTTTTCCTAATATGAAGAACGAAGTTGCTGAATATATAGCTAGGTGTATAAAATTTTAGCAAGTTAAAGTTGAGCATCAACACCTAGCTGGTGTTTTGCAACCATTTCCAATTCCAAATTGGAAATGGGAAGTTATCAGTATTGATTTTATAACTGGATTGCTTAAAAATCAAAAAGAAAATGATTCAATAATGGTAGTGGAAGACAAACTAAGCAAGGAAACACATTTTATGCCTGTTAAAAAACTCATAAGGCTACTAACATTGCTGACATATTTATGAAGGAAAATTTTTGGTTGCATGAAATCCTGAAGGTAATAATTTATGACAGAGATCCTAAGTTTACTGGTAATTTTTGGAAGTCATTGTTTAAAGGACTAGATACTAAATTGAATTTTAGTACTTATTACTATCTGCAGACGGATGGACAAACAGAAAGAGTTGATCAAGTTCTAGAAGAAATGTTACGAATGTATGTTAGAGACTATCCCAAGAAATGGGAAGATTATTTGCACTTAGTCGAATTTGCATATAATAATCTTTATCAAGATTCATCTAAACTTAGTCCTTTCAAAAAATTGTATGGTAGGAAAAGTACTACTTCCATTTCATGGAGTAATCCAATTGACAGGTTGATGCTAGGACCTGGATTATTAAAAGAACTGGAACTAACAATGAAACAGGTACAAAGCAATTCAAAAAATATATCTCCCAGGAAAACAAAATCTTAGTAGCAGTTGGAATCTCTATCTCCCAGGAAGGGAAAATCTTAGTAGCAGCTGGAATCTCTATCTCCCAGGAAGAGAAAATATTGACAACAGTCAATAACCTATCAATATCTCAGGAATTGTTAGAAGAACAAAAGTTCCATGATCCAGAACAAGGATATCTATGACCTTTCTTTGATCATCCTTTCCAATTTGTAAAGGAAACTAAAGCATCATGGATCATATTTGATGGGAAGCAGTCATTAGAACTTGATACTAAGGAATTTCCAACATGCCTATCATTAGATCATGTACCCATTCTAGAGACCAATCAATCATTAGTAGAATACCTGCATGGCATGACCAAGGAGGACATACAAATGAGCGCTAATAAGCAAGATAACCAAGGACATTATGATTACATTGAATTTTGGTTCAATACCAGCATTAGGCCAACACACCACATTCTTCTTTGATAGTCCTTAAAATTATATCAAGGAAAGAAGTTGGTAATTCATGTTTTGGTATTTCTCAAAGTACTTTTTTCAAGTTTGAGAATGAGTACACTTGCAATTATGTTACACAAATGGTTCCATTAGAAATTTTCTAACACTTGAAGAAAAAAATTTCATTTTGAAGTAGAGTAGGATATTGTAAATACATAAAATAGTAAAGAGAAAAATAATTCCACTTTTGAAAACTAGTTTACTAGCACAACTGGACATGAATTTTGCTTGAAAACTAGGTTACTATTAGGCAAAGTTCACAAAAAGATATGAAAGTTTCATGTTGGTTCTATTTTTCACTATGTTTCTTCACAGTCATTTGTTTTTTACTCATATTGGATGATGTAGAATTCATTAAGGTCCACCTTCCAATGGTCATGTCCCATCGACCTCGATACATTATCTGTGAAACAAGAATTGAGTTGTGTACAATACCTTGGAGTTTACATGCATCAATGGTAAATTTCCTTGTTAATGATCAAGAGAATGCATAAATGTCTCTTATTTTTCAGATCCTACCGATGACTCAACTTAAATACATTCATTTGTACCTGTCAGGTTGCACTAATGTACCTTGACATCTCATTGTCATCATTGGAAAGTAGTCTTGCGTTGGTTAACCATTTTCATTATTGATTGGTAATCCAACGAATTTTTTCCATGCTCAAATTCAAGAACATCCCTTCACATGAATAACTTGTACATAAGTATAAATATTGGACAAAGACTATATATTTTTGTTGTTCCAGTAGTTCAACAATATTTTTTTCATGTTCTAGCAGTTCAACAGTACTTTTTCATTCAGTTCAACAATCATTAGAGGAGATTTCAACTCAAAATGGGCCTTTTAACCATAATTAAAATTCCATGTCATCATGTGTTAGCCAATGGAATTTCTTTAAATTTTAAATATCATATAGGTCTTAAACAATTTTTTAATATAAATTTGCGGATAGGTATCATAAAAAAACTACTTTTTTGTGTTCGTATTTTTGACATATCTCCCTATGTTTTTACTCAAATTTCAATCGGGAGAGCTCTTTGGATGAAAAATTAAATACTACATCCAATGAGTAACCCACTCGACATACTTTTGATGGACCCCGCTACCCCAAAAACAAGAAATACCTGAGAAAACGTGATGATGATGTTCCCGATCGAAATTTGAGTAAAATCATAGGGAGATATGTCGAAAATATGAACAAATTTTTTTTTTCTTTTCTTCCTCCAAAATTAATAAATATTATTTTATTATTTTTCTTAGGAGGCCCATTTTGAGTTGAAATTTCCTCTAATATTTTTTTTCCATTCATTTTCTAGTAGTCAGTGGTCTTTATATCAACCACTACTTTAATCTGTGACTCTATACATTTTTGTGTTCTTTTGAGTCCCAATGAAGATCATTTTTAGATTGCTCTCTTTGATCTCATCTTCAACCTACATGAATTTCATTCTCAACAACAATTTGGCCTACATTAGCTTTAGTAACATCAGTCCATCCATGCCAATCCAAGCTCACATAGAGGTATACTTGAGGTAAAATAGCATGAGTTTTTTTATTGATTAAAGATTTAGGAGAATACCATGAAAAATATCACTAATCCTTATCCATTTCCATTTATTTTTTTAGACTAGCATTTCCCCTTATTTACCATTTCATCATTGTTCACTCAAACCTCCCTTGGTCCATGTGACCCAAACTGACATCACTCTACCCATGGCATCATCTCCCACAATATGGAGAAAGGAATAAGATGAAAAAATTGTTGGTACACAAGAATTCATACTGCAGTTACACAAGAACCGATAGTTAGAAGATGAGAAACAGTTGATACACAAGCCCATGAAGCTACTAGAAGACATGAATTAGGTTGGCAACAAGAACCTATAGAAAAGGATTTGATGTAGAATCCTATGGTATCATAACAGACAGGTGAAAAAAATAGGTATGAGTTCATTTTCTTGATGAATACATTAGTTCACAGTATGGATAATTTGGTAGCACATAGAAGGAGAAAACATGGGAACTAACATTGCTTATTGGCTACAAGTGAAAATTATGGATACTTTTTTATATGCACACTAAAACAATAATGTAAACAACATTATGCATCGACCTTCTCAGTCCTTTGTCTTCATTAATTGATCGCAACACATTATTGCAAAGTTTCTTAGTAATTTTTTTCATTATGGATGTACAATTTAAAAATCTAATTTGTTTATTAGAAAATAGTCTATTTCAGAATTTCAAATTGTAAGTGGGCCATAATTATCACACCAATATTTCAAATTTTGAGGTAGTTGCATTATTTCTTGAGTTACATGAATGGATCTTCCATCAAAAACCACAGATCATTATGTGCTTCAAGGGTGAAGAGATGATTGTAAGATAAGTTGTCTCTCACGTCCCTCTCAAATTTTGTAAAATTGTTGAATACCTTGTAGAGAAATGAGCTAATAAAGAGTATATTTGAGATTTGAGCTATTATCAAATTCAGTCACAAGTCATATTTCATACCACTTGTTTTTTATCTTGAAGGAGGTTATCACAAAATGATTATGGCACAATTTGGGTCACCATTATCACTTGTGGAAGGAATATTCACATTGTGAGAAACCAATGTTTTCTATGATGTGACACTTATTTTTAACCATTCCAGGTGTGACAAAAGCATGAATAGGAAGAGGGGCTCTAACACTCATTGTAAACCCCCTGTGCGAACAAGGAATCAAACAATGGGATAGGCATGAGGTGTGTCGAGTCTACAAGAGATATTGATGGAGCAATAGATTGCACTAGTGATTAAAATCTCCCTTAACATGAACTCTCTATGAGGATTTCCTTATATAACAAACTTGAAGCACATCAAGTAAATCAAAATATGGGATATGGAAATATGTTTCGATTATGCTCTTGTTCTTATAGAAAGATACCACCACAAAATTTTCAAGTTTCACCTCTTCTTTTACCTAAGGGAAAGTAAACTCTTCATTTTATGGGAAGGAAAGGCTGCTACACTCCATGGTATGGTAAAAAATGAATTCTACAGCATTCACTTTTTTAGTCATTATTTTAACAATGTTTTTCTAGCAGCAAATAAAGGAATCCTTGTTACGTAGTGGGTTGAATCAATGTGTAACAAGTGAATGATTGTGTGGATCATTTATATGGCAGCATTTGAGTAATTTTTGGTATTATTTCTGTCTGATTTTCACAAAGTTTGAATCCATAATATTTGACAGCAGTATAAAGGAATAATTTCGTTGGTATAAAAAGAAAATACAAATCACAAAAGATCACCTCTAGAAGAGTATACAAGCCCATTCAAAGGTGGATCCACCTTCCTTCATTTTGAAGCCAACTATCATGTATAGGGACAGTGGGTTAGTTGCAGCAGTTTGTTTCCTTGTCTCAATTTCATTTAAGAAGCATGATATGGACATCAAGGTGATCTCCCTTGTTAATAAATAAGCCAACAAATAATTTTACCATGGTTTTGATCAAGCAAGTTCAAAAGGTGCATTTGTGGGATGAATTTATTACTATTGTAACCATTTTTTATCCTTATTAGAATCTTGAGATACGTGGTCGAAAATGAATAATTGTGCTATAACACAACAATATTTGAGCCCAAAATCCGACAACAAAATCTGATGACATCCAACGGAAAGTACTTTTTTGTCAAATTGCAATGATGAAAAGTATTGTTTTGTCCAATTTGTTTTTGAAATCTTGAAACATCGTTAGTTTTTCAACCTTCATGGTCATCAATTTTTTGACCAATCTTGTGGTTGGATTTGTAGAAATAATAGATCAATGCTATGTGCAATGATGCTAAGAAGAAGCATAGGAAATAGATCTTGCTACTAAGAATTCTCACAAGCATACACAGGAAAAATAGAGAGAAGAAAAGAGACTGAATCACATGCATGAAGAGATGAATATTGGTGTGTATCCTTCCATTGAATAATGATCAATAATACTGTTCATAAATAGTACATCCCTTATAGGAAAATCAAATTGTATGGAAACAACTCATAAATCTCAAAAAGGCTGACTTACCAAAATATAGCAAATCCCCATAGGTGGCTAAAGAACTTCCCAAATCTATCAAGGACCTCACGAGTTGGAAAAATAATGAGTGAGTTTTCAAGGAGATCGAAAAAACATGCTAATCCTAGAAAATGGAGAAAAACTAATGGAGGATGGGTTGGAAATAAAAACTCCCAGTTTCCTAGTTGACTAGCTTTTATCTTATCCATGGAAAAGCAGAAAAAGCAAAATAAAGCAGAATCTGCTGTAAAGTCCTGTATACTAATTCTGGATGGTAAAAAGGTGGTCAAGATCAACCCAAAATTGGAAATAAATTATTCCTAGGATATAGATGGCATGTATTGACTTTAAGGTGCAAGTGGATGCCAACTAATTAAGCTAGTGGGTGAATAATTAATCAAATAATGATTAATTATTTTATCCTAAGTTGTGAGTGGGTTTAATATATTCCAACACCCCCCTATAAGTCTGAATTTATGATGGTATGACAAAAAATATAGATGCATATGGATGCATATAGGGCCCAACAACAAGGCTATGGTCACCCTTTAACAATTATTATGTCTAGAAAAGTGAGGAAAGAGGCAAAACCACATGGGGAAAATCCTCCCTCGAGATAGGACAAGGAACATAATTTGAAATATGTCTTCAACATATCTTCATCTTCACTTTAATTATCTGAATGAACTACTTCTGGATGAAGGACTTGCTGAAGAAATCATTAACTCCATGATCATGCACTAGAGTGTAGAACCTGCAAGAAGGAAGAGGAGAGACTCCTTGTATCTCATCAACTAATGAAGTAGGAGCATTATCTGAATGCTTATTTTTTCTGTCAAAATATTATCTACAAACATAATATGAAATGGAAAATATATCTATGCATACTCCTTTCCAAAGAGTACAAAAAATAAGGCAATTTATTTCACACCCAATTCCCTGAATAGCTGCAAAATTGTGATGTGAACCACATGTCAATATTCCAATCTGTTGTAGCACTTGTATAGATCTGATATGAGGCTAATAAAACTTTGATATATCATAAATATTAACATATGGAACAGCAAGGACAAAGTCTTCAATGGCTCCATGAGGATATAAGGCTAGACTAGGAAAATTATGAGCAACTGGGGAAAACTGATAGGTGTAAAAATCTGAATGATGGATGGGCATAATATCTAAATCATAAGTATTTAGAACAGATCCAAACATGTTTAATATCAGTCCATATATGACTAAGGTCATGGATAACCATACACTAAAAGTTAGGAAAGACTTCAAATCATGTAAGATAAATATCACGGCATAAGAGACCAATGAGGAATCAACTAGTGAACTAGGGATTTGTATAGTCTTAGGATTATTCAAAGATATGGTAGATGGTATGGATGGTGGTATGATATGTGTATCAACCTGCAAATATTCTTCTAAATCAGAATCCAAAGGATCACATATAAGCATATCAATAGACTCATGGGAATACAATGGTAATGAATCCTTTGTATGAAAGGAGGAAAGAATGAGATGTTCAAAATCTTCAAGAAGGTTCTGAGTATTGATGCCAAGAACAAAGGAGGATATTCTGAAGCACATGATATCAGGTAATGTAAGTGGTATGAAACAAATAAGGCTTGATGTGGCTAAGCAAACATCCTGGAAGTCACTGGGTTGCGCACCATCAATGAGAGAGGTATGCAAAAGGTGTGAAGAATCAGGCACATAGATCTCAGAATCTAAGATAGGATATTTAGATAAAAATGAATGGGTTATAGGACCATAATAAATATCAGCAGAATCTCCATATGTTACTTCTTTTTCATCATTAGTATCACAAGAAGAAAAATCAC
The DNA here is from genome assembly GCA_001517045.1 of Pseudotsuga menziesii. Lineage (NCBI taxonomy): Eukaryota > Viridiplantae > Streptophyta > Pinopsida > Pinales > Pinaceae > Pseudotsuga > Pseudotsuga menziesii. Next base: position 129,640 of record LPNX010470849.1, read on the forward strand.
CTTCAAGAGACACAGAAAAAGATGGCTCTTCAATATTTGCTTCTTCATTGAACGAGGAAGCATTCGAATGAAAGAGGGAAGCAGCAACATGAACTTAATGAGAAATTTCTTCATCATGATCAAATTCATCAGATAATGTAGAGGCCAAAAAATCCTGAGAAACAAAACAAGAGGAGATGCTAGGTTCGCTCCATGCTTCATCTTCAATTTCCTGCAAACCAAAAGCTTTGTCCAAAATTTTCCAAAGCTCAAATGGAAATTCAGCAGAATCTATGAGATGATATATATTTGGAGACATTCCCAAACACATAATTCTATAAGCTCTATCACAATTATTTATCCAATCAATATTCTCTTCATAAGACTTAGGTTCACTAAATACACCAATGGAGACATCAAAGAGACATTTCCTCTTTAAGTATGCACTCATCTTTGGCTTCCAATCAACATAGTTGAAAGGAGATAATAGAGTAAATTTTGAATCCATATTGAATTTGTTGATATGCTATAAGAGATACTCTCTGCAACCTACAAAACAAAATAGGAGAAAATCTTGTAAGCTAGACAAGCTTTTCTTCAGAGAGGGGTAGGAGACTAGAAGCACTCCTTAACTCTGTAGAACTTGATAAACCTTGCTGTTGTAGAAGATGGAAAGGTTGTGCTCCCTATAGCTCTGATACCATGTATAAATAATAGATCAATGCTATGTGTAATGATGCTAAGAAGAAGCATAGGAAATAGATCTTGCTACTAAGAATTCTCACAAGCATACACAGGAAAAATAGAGAGAAGAAAAGAGACTGAATCACATGCATGAAGAGATCAATATTGGTGTGTATCCTTCCATTTAATAATGATGAATAATAGTGTACATAAATAGTACAGCCCTCATATAAAAATACAATTGTATGGAAACAACTCATAAATCTCAAAAAGGCTGACTTACCAAAATATAGAAAACCCCCATAGGTGGCCAAAGCACTTCCCATATCTATCAAGGACCTCACGAGTTGGAAAAAGCATGAGTGAGTTGTCAAGGAGATGGAAAAACATGATGATCCTAGAAAATGGAGAAAAAATAATGGAGGATGGGTTGGAAACAAAAGCTCCCAGTTTCCTAGTTGACTAGCTTTTATCTTATCCATAGAAAAGCAGGAAAAGCAGGAAAAGCAAAATAAAGCAGAATCTACTGTAAAGTCCTGTATACTAATTATGGATGGTAAAAAGGTGGTCAATATCAACCCAGAATTGGAAATAAATCATTCCTAGGATATAGATGGCATGTATTGACTTTAAGGTGCAAGTGGATGCCAACTAATTAAGCTAGTGGGTGAATAATTAATCAAATAATGATTAATTATTTTTCCCTAAGTTGTGAGTGGGTTTAATATATTCCAACAGGATTTTTGACGTCCCCATAATTATATAATATGTTGTGTCTCCTGATAAACTCAATCTCTATCAGTGGGCATGCCTATTTGAATATGGCAGTGGGAGACAGTCACGCTTCCAAGGTAAGTTTTTATGCCATTGCAGAAATGTTGGTTTGTATCTTTAATCTGGGTAAAAAAACCACTGGATCGCAAGGTTGGTCTTCTTGGAGAAATGGGGAAGCATCGACATACATATTTCAAACTCCCTCTTCCTTTCCTATAAATCAATGGATAAATGCTGGTCCCGCAATGAAATCTAGGTAAATGACTGGGTCAATAAGGTAAACAATGGGATCCAATACTATAATATATAATAGGCTTTCAACCTAGAAGGGAAACTTAGCAATATGGTGATGCTGGTGGTGAATATCCTTATTTTATAGGGTCAAATTAAACTACCTTTACCTTTGATTCTGTCTGGGCTTGGATGCTCCCTGCTTAGATGCCACTGGATCAGCTGGCTCTAGATAATAAATGTCCACCACTGGCTCTAGATCTGGATGAGGGATGGATCTATCAAGATTTGGAACTTGAACTCAATATTGAATCGTAAGGTGTAAGTGTAGATTTGATCTACACTGATGCTGCTGGATCTAGATCTTTTTCTGCACTTGGATTTTGGTATTTGGATCAAATGTCAATGGTATTTTGGTATCTATCTCCGCACCTAGATTTTGGTATTTGGATCTATCTCCGTGCCTTTTATCCTGTAGATGGATGGAACCATATCCCTCTGCTGGATCATGGTATGTAAGATGAATCTACATTCAATGCAAGGATTATGATTGTTTATTTGATTATTATGGGAGATGTGATGTTAGTAGTTGTGCATTACCAAGGTATTATTTATCAATGGATGGGAAAGGAAGTTTGGTGGAGAAATGAAAGACTAATAGTTTCCATCACAATGGTATTTTTTTTGGCACCTCTCTTTGTTCTTACGAATATAGATCCATTGAAATTCACATCTACTGCATATGTTGCACTTTCATTTTTTTTTTGTTCTGTATTCAATAATTTCCTTTGTTAGGCTTATAAAGGGTAAGAACAAGGGGATGTAAATTCTTCATTATATTGGGACCAAAATGATGATTTTGGATCTTCTTGTGGCAATCCCAATCATGAATGATGGATACATATTTCATTTCAATGTGTAGTTGATCTATAATAAAATGCAAGGAAGTCTCCATGGATGGGGATATATTGATGGCTACACAATCTATGTATTTACCTTTACCTTCAATGGAATTGGGTAAACTTATTTATCAATAGATGTATCAGAGACGAGCTGAGTTGATGCGTATATAAGAGAATGTGAATCTCAAGTCACCGATTATAAACACGGTCTATTGTAGCTCACCTTATCTAACTAAAAGAAAAAAATGCTTGAGATATCCGATCTCACCAAGAAGATATCCACTAGTATAAGTGAACAACAAGCTATGCATAGGAGATTTGTATCCTATTTTTGACAACTATGTGTGCACCCAAAACATCCTCATATTGTGCCATTATAATACCTATCATAGGAATTATCAAAGCCCCTACAGGAGTAAATACCCCTGCCAAGATGAACAGGGTTGGAAGGATCACCATAGTGCTCCGTGTTTTGGTTTACTAATCTACTGCAATATTAGGTTATATTCTATTTGGACAGTCTACAAATTCAGATATTGTATCAAATTTTGACAAAGACCTTGAAACTACTTTCAATTCCATTCTTAACATTGTTAGGGTTAGATATGTCCTTTATTTGATACTTCTTTTTTCCGTGATCCATTTTTTGCTTCCACAAACAATGGATTGCATGGTATTTAATGGATCACAATATATCTCTGAGAGAAGGAGGAGGTTTTTCAACTTTACTATCACCATGTTGGTTTTTATTTACATGGGATCTACTTTGATTCCCAATATTTGGGTAGCTTTTCAGTTCATAGGAGAAACCACATGTTTCTATTTAGGTTTCATATTTCCTTCTTTGATATCCCTAAGGTCCAAATCCAACCAACAATGGGAAAGCTGAATATTGAGGAAGAAGATTCTCCCATGGGATATGCTAGTCATGGAATTGGTTGTGAGAATTATATGAGTTCTTGGAAATTTTTTAAATATTACCAATGGAAATACCTAATATGTTCTAGAAGTGGAGCTACAATGGGAAGTGCTTTAGCCTTATTGTGTGTAATTAATAATTTACATCAACATCATATTCAAGTAATCACTAATATCTTAACAATAATCATTAAAGTGTTTGATGAAATCATTAAGCCAAATACGTAAGCCATGAACAAACAAATTAGCCCAGATCAAGCAATGAACACTACACACTTAGAATGTGGATGTAGAAGGAATCCAATTCCCAACAATCTGATTTGACTTTACAAAATGTGGTCATAAAGTAGGGCACCCTAACAAACTGTGCCAGGTAGTTATAGGTATTCCCAGATTTAAGGATTTCTTTCCAATGAGTTAGGTTGTCAACAAAACCCCCAACATATATCAATATCCTTACTCATTTGATGTTTATGACAAACAATAATGATGCTAGTTGTTGTATCACCCTCTTTGAAAATGGAGCATTCTCCTCCTTCATGTTGGGTGACACCAATATTCCACAGATGGCCTCTCTAGAAATTGCTTTTGCAACCACCAATCAATTTGAGGCCTATCAGGTCTATTTGGTGCACAAAATGAAGATGTTGTTGGAGAATTAGATGTTGGTAACCCCAAGAATATTACCATATGGACATATTTGACATAGTGTGTAGATTATCCTTTAATCACATGATATATGTGATTCCAACTATGTTTAAATATTTCTTCCAGAAGCTTTGGACCCATGGTGAATGCCATTGCAGAACAAAATACTTTAGAGATAAAAGCATAATGAAACATGTAATGGTGACAATTTGTCTTTCCATTTACCAACTATACGTTTCAAATTTAATTCTCATGCATCATTGTTCAATTCTTATTTGACAAGCATGTGAGCTGGTTTGAAAATGATGGATTTTGGAAAAATGGCATTGCCTTACAAATAGAATAAACATATTGCCTTAGGTAATATACATCATATTTGGCAAAGTAATGTTCTGTTTCCTTCCAAAATGGCCTAGAACATGCAACATTGCTTGCATTAATAGCAGCTTTAGAAGCCACTACAATTTATTCATGACCTTTATCTATTTTGCTTGCAAAGTCTAATGACATCCTATTTATTATGCACCTGCATCTAGTAAAGAATTTGTGACTAGATGAACCCTTTCTGATGAGAGACTAGTTTAACCTATTTTCTATCTAGTAAAAAACCATCCTTGACTTCGCTTACCCATTGGAAGTTTCAATTCCTTTACAATGATATTTGGGATACCTCCATTTATGATGATAGCATCTGCTACAAAATCTATTCATCCAATCCACATTTTAGATTTGAATCAAGGCAGGACCCTGAAAAATCAGATCTAAAAAACAAAAGGACGTTGCTATTATAGATCTAAGTTGTGCTGGTAATTTAACAGTCCTCAAATATGTTACATGTACAAGTCGTCATAGACATCAATAGTTAAGATTCTAGCAAAGAAACCCAAAATTTTCCCACGGATCTGCTGCAGGAAAGTGTCATGAATTCTCTTCTACAATCCCCCATCCTACATTTAACCATGAAGATGAAATAAGTCAATAACTACAATATTGCACAATATTGATACTATTTTTCCTCTTATACAATGATCAAATTCAGTACAATCCCACTTATTTGAAATATTCCTTTGTCAGTTTGGAGCAAACGTAATAATGTTGTCAATTCCCCCACATTGTTTGTTCCACTCCCTAAGTTTGCCTTGATCTATAAGTAAGGAGAATTTGAAATATGGAAGATGCACCCAACACCATTTTGGCTAGGTAATTGGTATGCCCCATTAAAGAATCCCCGTGCAATGGATTTTCTAATTATCAACTCCAAGCATCTAACAAGTTTCAACTTTGAGACTTTTTTGTAGAATTGAAGCAATGAGTCTACTTCAATGATAATTTGGAAGGATGGAGTTGCTTTTTCTTAGAAAAGATGAGCATTCCTAGAAAATCAAATACCCCATACCACCAATAGAGGAAATACCCTAATATTCTTAAGGACTCTTCTAGTATACCACTCCTTCAAACAACCTTCGAAGGTAGGTTTCCTCCATAATTTTTGCAACCCCAACCATACCTACACCTCTTTTCAAAATTTTTGTGGAAAGGAACAGCTTAAGAAAAGCCACATTTTGAATCCTTGACGATCTTCTCCTTTTCCTTGATGGGAGTGTCTCAAGCATATCTTATCCTTTTCCTTGATGGGACTATCTCTGACTTGCTTAGTGATCTCAAGAGGCCCATATCTTAGAGGCTTCAACTTCATGGATGTCCCTTGTGTTATTTCTTTTTCTCATATAAAGCCACATTATGTGCTTAACATAAAATTTGTGATATGTTCTCTTCTTATGATTTCTGAGCTTATGCTTTTGTTGACTCTTCTCAAGCTGCTCTTACACTTTCAAATGAACTTGCCTCATCTTTTCTCTGAACCTGTCTACTTTATTTGTATCCTATTGCATTCCCTGTATGTCTTCCTTCGTACAAGTAATAGAATGTACAACCCAAGTTTCCTATTATTTGACTTACTAGTACAAAGAGCACAATCTCTGATAAACCTACAAACTTTTTCCTGCATATTAGGCCAATAAACATACCTCTATATATTTGCAACAATTTTCCAACACCAAATTGTCCAATAATTTGAGAAGTATGAGCTTTTCTCATTCATCGAAATCTTCTTTCTTGTTGTATACACCACTTGCCCAACATGTAGAGTGGCCCATCTTGGAGATGATATTAATTTCCTTATAGTTCAAAAGTTGTTTTCTCCTTAAGCTATTGAAAGGCATCCACAAAATCAACATCCCCCCTATAATATTCACTTAGCAATTAATGTGTGTAGAGCTCACACTGCATAATCACTTCCACAACTGCAACCTTTTGCATGGGTTTCCTTGACACCATATTGACGAGTTCGTGTATAACACCTTGCTGTGGTTTTTTTACTTTTGGAAAATTAATGATGGAAATTGCCAAGTATTAGAGTGAATAATGAATATCTTCATGTGGATCATTTTTGCATTCATAGTGACTTATGAGAATCCTGTACATTGGGTATTTTTCCCTGCATTAACTTATTTATCAATGTATTTTTAGTTAGAACTTGAAACCTATTACATATGGATGTGGATACTATATCAAAAGACCAAACTGGTGTCTTCATCAAGATGCATAGTATACCCTCCCATTCTCTACTACCCAATGGTCTCTTGTTGGCCATGGGATTTGCCTATCCTCCCTGGAATTGATTTTCTTTGATTGACTGAGTACAACCTATTATTCCTAAAAACTTTAGCACACTACAACCCAAATTATTTCTCCTAGTGAGACTCTTTGCATGCACTATTGAGTTTAGTACTATACATACTCATGGATTTTCCATCAAATTCAAATAATTTGTTGAATGCATGGAATCTTAGGTAAATAGTGCATGCTATGTCCATAAGTCATGTTAATATAACCTATTTTATATTATGACTGTTTGGTTGATGCTAAATAGATCATATATATCTATGTATTCAAGCTATATTGTTTTTTTATGGTTGTAATCTGACAATTTATGTGGATCTCCATATGTAGATATGTAATCTTGGACACAGTTCTTCAAATAGGAGAATCTATTTCCCTTACTGATAAGTATTCAACACAACTGACCTCCAATAAGGAATTTGTTTCCTTTCTTGTAAAGTTATCAAGCTTTCTAGAAAGGATGAGGTGAGTGCATAATAAATACTAACTTCCTTCGCATGTGAAAGGTGGACTTTTGAAATCAATTTGGAGGAACTTGGGTTATACTTAGGTTTAAACAAATATCATTTACTAGAAGTTTACGAGCCAGTTTACATTATTAGTTGTTGACAATGCTAATGGTTTTCTTTAGAGATGTGCAATTCTTATGGGCTTCTCATTTCAGTAAATTATAGGTGATCACCATGGAAGATCTTGTACTTTTTTGTCTACTCTCTTATTAAACCCTATATATTCTTTTGAGACAAACAAATTTTGATACAAGCCTTTATTTTGTTAATATGTTCATAGAGAATGTTTAGATTTTTTTTCAGTCTAGAATCTTAGTTCTTGCATTTTAATTTTATAGTAAACTTTGTAATTTGTTTCCTACTTGTGCCTTTCCTGCTTATCTGGTGCATGCAGAAAAATGGTATTATGTGGTTTCTCTTTTATATTTCATGAATATACAATTCAAGCCAGAATTGTTTCTAGAGAAGGATAACTGTTTGAACATAGGTTTAGATGGGGATTATGCACGGGGGCTTCAGTTGCTACAGGTATTGGGGGGATGAGGGGTTTAAGGTGGGGGTGGGTAGGGTGGTTTATAAGGATTGAGGTATAAAAAGGGGTGTGGAGGAGGTTTTAAGTATTGGGAGGGGGTTTCAACAAAAAGAGTTTGGGTCAATATCTCTAGAACTTAAGGGTATTCTTTAATATCCCACGATCACACGTGCTATGTGAGATGTTCACTAAGTGAAGTCCCCGTGGGATTATGTAATGCTAAGGAAAATATGGGTCTTCTCAAATCATTATTTGCTAATTTTCCAAAAGCATCTAATATTCTATGAAAATGATTCAGTAATGGTCAATATTTCTATATGCCTTTGTAAAGACATTATTTGCAGTAATGGGATAGATTTCCATATATATATTTCAAGTCAATATTAGCGTATATAAATATATAAATAAACCCAAATATGGATTTATCTCTTCATTGCTGGAAAATGAAAACAATCATAGATTATTCTTGAAACTAGGCAGTAAAAGCCAAGAAATTTGCAACTTACAATGTTTGCTAGAAAAAAAAATGATATGCTTTGGCATTATGCAAAACATAAATGTCTTAGCTATTCAATATTTTTATTAGATATATTTTCATCTCTAGAGCTACGACTGTACCTATGTGAGTCTCTCTATCATGTAGAATTAACCATGCCCATGTTGGAGACATTTACCACCATACACACTCATTTTGGTCAATTTGGCCTAGTTAAACCAATATCATAAGTTTTATTGACTTAATTGAAATCAGAGGAGCACTATAGTACATCAGCATGAGCACACCCACGCCTACTTTTAGTCAAGGTGGATAACTAAGCCTTCTCCTACATTCGGGGAGGCTAACTGGGGCACTCCGGGGGGGATCTGAGTGTCATAAATGCCCCATATTGCTAACTGATGGTTACAATCAGTTAAACAGAGTAGTGAAGGTACCTTCCTTCATTAAATTGATTATTTAATGAACTGGAGTCAACAGGGGCACCTCCAACCACTTCTGATGGTCAGTTATAAGTCAGTTAACCTCATCGAGGTTCATTGGAGTCATTGATGTGCTACCACTTGTTGGTTGGCTTGGAGTGACATGTGTCTGAGCTAATTTCAGTTAGACTCAGTCATTTATTGAACTCTGACTTCAGTTAGGGCTCAGTTGAGTCAATTAGGGTTTTGATCAGTGGTTAACTTGAGTGTTAATTGTGGCTTACATTCAGTTAAGCTAGACTCACTCATTCAATTTGAATGACCTCCTTTGGAATTTGAATTGTATTGGCATTCATGCTTATAAAATGATCATTGTATTGTATTATTCATTATTCATTTTATTATATAGAGGTCCTACTTCCATTGCAGCACCATTTTGCAATTTTATGATTATCTGTCTGTATTCTTTGTGAGACTGTGTTTTCAGTTCCTAGACCACTGTGACAAATTAATATGGTATCAGAGCTCACAGCGGGACGAAGCTCAGATCTCTCAAAAACAAGGTTTTTGACAGATCTTGCATAAAAATTTGAGCAAAGCTCAAAAATTCCAGCACTGCACCAGAACCCAAGGCTTACCACTTAATACCCCAAGTAAGGAAATTGTTGATCAAGCTTGCTTGATTGACTATGATGGGTGTGATGAAAGACTAAAATGTGAAGGTTTTTCGACCTTACGATGCCCCTTTTGTTGTGATTTTCAGGTTTTTAGTAGGTGAAAGCATTCACTCCAGCAGATTTAGATGACTTCTTATGTAGAACTCTTGACTCTGTTCAATTTCCACTCATGGAAAGGAGACATGGAGATCCAGATACTTGCCAGAGGACTCTATAGGGTCACTATGGAAACTGAATAAGAGCTTTCTTCTATGACAGATAAAGCTAGATTCTTGAACAAGAAAGATGAAGCATTCAAATTCTTGTGCCTCTCTGTTTCTTGGGATCTTCTTTTCCATCTTTTGGGATTGAAGACTCCAAAGGAAATCTGGGACAAATTCAAAACCCTATATGGAAAGAAGGATTATTTGAGAGTATACCATCTTGAGAATGAGTTGATGTCTCTCCAGCCTTCGAATTTCGAGACCTTGAATGACTTTTTCACAAAGTTCAAGCACATTGTCTTACTGTTGAAGCAATGCAAAGTGGAGAAGGAGGATGATCAACTCATCCTCAACATACTATCCAAACTTGGAGATTATTATTCGGTTTTTGTCTCTACATTTTGTGTGTGGAAGCTCACAACCCCTGGATGGAAGATGCCTTCACTCAATTCCTTCATTGAGTCCCTAACAAGTGAACATGATAAGCTTGTCCAGATGGGGATCATCAGATCCTCCCATGATCAAGCCCTCCATGTCTCAGGGCCCAAATATCTGAAGGGTAAAGGAAAGCAGTAAAAGAACCCAAAAACTGAATTTGAAGCTCCTAAGCCTAAAGTTGAAACCAGCAGCATGATGAGTCTTCCAGCTCAAAGAAGAACAAAGGAAAAGGGCATCATGGAAAGGAAAAAGTCAACTGTTCATACTGTGGGAAGGGCTTTCACCCTGAACATGCCTACATGAAGAAGAAACTTGATGAAGCTACCTCTCTCCTTGAGAGAAATCACATCAATCTTCTGGAAATCTTTTGGAGGAGAGATCAACAAGATCGGGAACCACAGCATGAAAGAGGTCATGCCCTCATGGAAAGCACTTTGAAGTTCAAAGCGCTTTTGATATATTCTAGAGCTTCGAACCACATGATGGCTGAAAGAGAATCCTTCTCATATTTGGAGACCGGAAAATCCATTCCCATCCACATGGGAGATGACTCCACCATCATTTCAGAAGGACAAGGTACTGTTGATCTTGAGAATGGCTATTTTTCAAATGTTTTGTATGTATCGTCTCTGGCATCAAACCTCCTGAGTGTTTATGAAATGACACATACGAAAGTTCCCAAGAGAGTATCCTTCAACCTGAATGATGTAGAGATCACAGAACTTGCATCTGGAAAACTTGTTGCAAAAGGCCTTGCAAACCATCATGCAAAATCCTATGAGTTTTCCCATTTTGTGGCCGATTCAAAGCCCACTGCGCTGCTAAATCATGGAAATGAAGTTAGTAGACTGTGGCATGAGAGGTTCGGCCATCTCAAATTCAAATACTTGCAGCAATTATAGAAAAATTCTATGGTTGAAGGCCTCCCGGTCATCAAGGAAACCACTGGAATTTGTAAGGGCTATGTTGTTGGAAAGCACCTCGAGCACAAGTTCGATCAGGGGAAGGAAAGCCGAGCTACATGCATCTTGGGACTGATACATTCTGATATCAGCGATCCCATGCCTATCACATCCATGAATGGATCAAGGTATTTTCTGACTTTTATTGATGATTTTTCCAGGTACAAATGGGTCTTCTTTATCAAAAAGAAGTCTGAAGTTTGTGAAAAATTCACTGAATTGAAGGCCTTTCTTGAAAATGCATCTAGCCAAAATATCAAGACATTGAGATATGATAATGGTGGGGAGTATGTCAGTAATAATTTCTTCTCATATGCTCCAAATTTGGTATTCAAGTCCAACATTCAATTCCCTACACTCCCCAGCAGAACGGTGTAGCGGAGAGTAAGAATCGGTCTCTCAAGGAGATGACCACCTGTATGTTGGAATCAAAGAAGTTGGATGAAAATTTTTGGGCTGAAGCCATGCATGCTGTAGAATACATTCATAATAGAGTGCCACACTCATCCGTGAAAGGGAAGACCCCTTTCGAAGAATTCTTCGGACACAAGCCGGATGTGTCGAACCTGCGGGTGTTTGGGTCCACTACATGGGCCCGAATTCCACTTGATAAAAGGAGTGCTTTGCAACCGCAAAGCATAGAATGTATGTTTATTGGGTATCCTAATGAATCAAAAGGTTTCAAGCTACTGGATATCAAAACAAAACATATCATCATCGAAATGAGTTTCAAGTTCGATGAGCCTCTTCAGGAGGTGGAACTAGTGAAGGAGAAAACTGTTGAATTTCCTTCCTATTCTACTGAATATTTGGATGATGAAATTGGGGGTGATGACCCTAATTTGGATCCTATTATTTCTGATATCAGTGTACAGCAAACATCAGATGCTGAATCAGAACCTGAAGTACAAAATCATCTCCCAACATGGGCCTGACAGACACTCTCCTCCACAGGAGATAACATTGGAAATCCGAATGATCTAAGGAGAACCCGGTCTGATTTCCAAAGACCAGGTATTGTGCTCTCTTGTCCTGATTATTTGTTGTCTGAATATTTTTATTTGATGATAATTTCAGACCCAAAGTCCTACTACCATCCTCGGAAGGATCTGAGATGGCAAGTTGCCATGGATGAAGAGATGAATTCTCTTCAGAAAAAACACTACTTGGGAGCTAGTTTCTCTTCCTCCGGGAAGGAAATTGGTTCAATGCAAGTGTGTGTTTCAGAACAAGGTTGCTGCAGATTAGCACCTGAAAATATAAGTAAATGCTGGTGGAAAAAGGTTTCTCCCAGGTCCAAGGTGTGGACTACCATGAGACTTTTGCACTGGTTGCAAAAATGGACTCCATCCGCTTAATTTTGGCAATTTCAGCATCTAAGCACTGGGAAGTGCATCATATGGATGTTAAGTCAGCCTTTCTACATGGATATATACATGAATCATCCATAGGGCTACATCTATGATCCATCTTTGGTTTTCAAGCTAAATAAGTCACTATACGGGTTAAAACAGGCTCCAAGAGACTGGTATTCCAAGATGGATGCCCTCCTTCTTTCGCAAAAATTCCAAAGGTGTAGATCAGATCCAAATGTGTATATACAGCAGTATGATGGTAATTTGATTATAATTTTTTTATATGTTGATGACTTACTGATCACAGGTAGCACAGTTGCTTCTATTTCAGTCATCAAAACTGCTCTCCACAATGCATTTGAAATGAGCGATTTGGGGCTCTTAAAACAATTTTTGGGGCTCGATATTGAGCAAAATTATGATGGGATAATGGTCACTCAGTCCAAATACATATCAGACCTGTTATTAAATTTTAACATGGCTGAATGTAGGAATACACCATTCCCTTTCCTTTCAGGGATCAGCCTTGAATAAGGAAAAAGAACACCTCCCATGGACTGCACTATTTATCGACATCTAATTGGTAGCTTGTTGTACTTGACACATTCTCGGCTTGATATCTGTTATGCCATGAATGATGTATCAAAATACATGCAGAAGCCCCATGATATTCATTGGAATTCAGCCAAGGGGATCCTCCAGTACATTCAGGGAACCAGGACCTACGACATTCACTATGCTGCAGAGTCCGAGCTAGAGTTGGTTGGATACACAAATTTCGATTGGGCGGGTGATTCTATTGATTGGAAGTCAACTTCTAGATATGTCTTCATGTTTGGTGGTGGCCCCATTTGCTGGTCTAGCAAAAAGTAGGTCACCATATCATTGTCTTCACTAGAGGCCAAGTTTCGAGGAGCGGTGAATGCTTGCATCCAAGATGTTTGGCTACAAGGCATTCTTTTAGAGTTTGATCTTGGTAGTATTTTGTCCACTATCCTCTTTTGTGACAATAAAAGTGCTATTAAGATATCCATAGATCCAGTTACCAGGAAGAGGACCAAGGATGTAGAGATACACATGCACTATATCAGGGAGCTAGTGCATGACAGGACCATCATTCTGAAATATTGCCCGACTGATGAGCAGATTGCAGACATCGTCACCAAGATATTTTTATAAAAAAGTTCACTTACCTATGTTCATTGTTGGGGGTGAGTTCATCAAGGTGATCCAAATACTTTCAGTGTTCAGCTTGAGGGGGGGGTTTCCCACTGGGTTTTCCCTCTTTTCCTCACTTAGTTTGTTTTTGAGCATTGTTTGAGTTTCAGTATTGTACAGGGTGACCTATAGCCTTAGTTTCCGGGGCCCTGTCATTCTTATGCACTTTATTTTTTCTACTCCTCCCGAGTATAGCTTAAAGGGGGGTGTTGGAGACATTTATCACCATACACACTCATTTTGGTTAATTTGGTCTAGTTAAACCACTGTCCTAAGTTTTATTGACTTAATTGACATCAGAGGAGCACTGTACGACATCAGCATGAGCACACCCATGCCTACCTTCAATCAAGGAGGCTAACTAATCCTTCTCCTACATTTGGGGAGGTTAACTGGAGCACTCCGAGGGTGATCTGAGAATCATAAATGCCCCATATTGCTAAATAATGGTTACAATCAATTAAACAGAGTAGTGAAGGTACCCTTCTTCATTAAATTTATTATTTAATGATTATTTAATGAACTGGAGTCAACAGGGGCACCTCCAACCACTTCTTATGGTCAGTTACACTTCAGTTAACCTCATTGGGTTCACTGGAGTCATTGATGTGCTACCACTGTTGGTTGGCTTGTAGTGACATGTGTCTGAGCTACTTTTAGTTAGACTCAATCATTTATTGCACTTTGACTTCAATTAAGGCTCATTTGAGTCAATTAGGGTTTTGATCAGTGGCTAACTTGAGTGTTAACTGTGGCTTACATTCAGTTAAGCTAGACTCACTCATTCAATTTGAATGAACTCCTTGGGAATTCGAATTGTCTTGGAATTCATGCTTCCAACATGATCATTGTATTGTATTATTAATTATTCATTTGATTATGCAGAGGTGCTACTTCCATTACAGCACCATTTTTCCAATTTTATGATTATCTGTCTGTATTATTTGTGAGACTGTGTTTTCAGTTCCTAGACCACTATGAAAAATTAATAGCCCAAACATTATGGGTGGCAAGTGACTCATCCAAGAAGAATATTAAGAAGCTCATATCTCTTCCATTTGGACTAGAATGTTTTCTAGATTACATTGAAGGTTGTTGAGCAAAGCTTTCCTATAAACTGCATTTATAGGAAGTAATATGTTACAAAGTGCAATGGAATTTCAAGGATTAATTGCTTGATCAATGTTTATGATTGACAAGTGTGAGAAACATGTTGTATAACCTGGTTCACATATGTAAAGCTATTGGATATTTCCAAGCAATGTTTAATAGGGATTTATTGGGTCAATCTCACTTGGATTCAAGACCACTAGTTATGATGGTCTTGAAGGAAGTCTAGGACATTTTAACCAAGATTAGAATTAGTAGGGCCTTAATGTCTAGTTCTAGATGTTTTTTTATACCACACTTAAATATGTATTTGTTTGGGTTTTTCAAAACATGAGAAGTATTTTAACTAATGCATTCAACTAAAGTCAACTGATTTTTCTTGGAGGACTATATTTTCTGTTTTCTCCTACATATTTTGAAGTTTATTTCATATTTTGCAAAGAGATCCTGAACTAGAATAAGGTGACCTTATTGGCTTCCTCAGGAATAATTAGCAATATCAACATTTTATGGAACCCTTAACAATGGGTTAACTTCCTAAACTGTAGGATCGAGAGGCAACTTCTCTATCTACATGCATATGTTCTTTATTTGTTCTACAAGACTCTAGATAATACTAAGCATGGGCCAAAACTAGTTTTATGTGCTGTAAATTTGAAGATAAAACACAATGCCTTTAATTTTGTGCTAGTTTCTTGCATACTAGAGATTTTTGGTTTCAAAGTCAAGAGATGGTTGAACATGTGTAGTGATTCAATAGCATTGCATCAAGCATAAACTGAAGAGCAAGTGTTTTTTAAATTAAAAATTTGTTTTGTATAGAGAAACATGAAAAATACAAAAAAATCAATGTAAAAATTTACTAGACTTGCATATGGGTAAATGTTGAAGTGTTGGAGCTAGATTTTGTTGTGGCAATAGAGAAACTAGAAAGGATATTTGGAACAAATGATTCCAAACTGTATTAGTAATGAATGTACAATTGCTTTGCAAAATAAACCACATACACACAGATATAATATATTTACTTCATGATTTTTTTATTATTATAAAAGTTGAAGGTGAAGTGAAATGGATATAATCTCTCAAAGATATATATTTAAAATAGTCATTATCATGTTGTAAATTACTAGTGGAATAGATTATTCAAATTGTTGGCACCGGGATTTGAGCCCCCAAGGTCGAGCGAGGGTAGGCCGCTCCCGGGCAACAGTAGAACTGCTTTAGACTGCGCCTCTGGCCCTGCGCAGTCAGAGAGGGATCTCTCGTTTGTCACTGGAGTCTACTCCACATAAGGTTGTCAATATTGTGTGTCACTAGAGTCTACTCTGCATATGATTTTCAATCGGCATCATCAGGGGGCTAGGATCCTGAATGGGGCAAAGTATGTTGAGGAGAGGTGCATGGTGGGATTATCAGGGGCAACGAACCATGGGAAAATGGAGTCGAAACCTGTGTAAGAAATGATTACAAAGGGAAATAATGACGTGGGATTGCAAATAGAGGCAAGATAGCCGCTGATTTCCCAATCAGGAGATATTTAGCGGGTGATTAGAGAACAAGAAGGGACAGTCCATCGCATGGAGCACGAACGAGATGAATCCCATGCAACTTTAGAAGAACCATTGATAAATGCCTGGAAAAACAACAGGACCATAGCGAGAATGAATTCCTAACTGTTATACACTAAGTTACAGACATGAAAGCAATCAACAAATTGGAATGGAAATAGGAAACACATTTACACGTAAATAAAATTACATATTCGGAAAAGCAACGACACATGAATCTCTTCCATGAGAAATAGTTCTTTCATTGCAATTTATTCATACATGGGTATCATTTTTTACAAATGGGGAGCCTCAGCCCGGGAATGTTTCCCAATCCAATTCACTAACTCCTTTCTCCCTCTATCGGGAGCGTTTTTATAAAATCCTATTGCTGAGACTACTGAATTAAAGTTGTTACAAGTCGCCATCAGGCGTTAATAGTGCAAGGAGTGGACTACCGCCACGTTTTACAAATATAAACAAACATCATGGAGATGCGGTGCGTGATAATGCAGGCTGATAGCATAGAGCCCCATACCATCCTGCTTCATGAAAATGACTCCCATGCGGCGTGCTGACGGTCAATTGTCCACACAGGTTGTCTTGGACCTATTTTGCGTCTCCTTGTCCAGCTAGCGCATGTCGCTCAAAGGATGACAAGAAGACCTGAATCCTTTCCTCTACCATTATCCCGACCTCATCCTCCGTTAGGTAAAACTATTATAGGAGGAGGTTGGAGAAAAGGTGGGCAAACGCTTGGTGACGATAAGCGACTTAAGAAGCTTATCATCATTATACTGTCTTCTTCCTCTTACAAGAAGGATTCTTCTACGAGCCATGCAGCCAGGTGTGCATTTGACCCTCTCCTTGCCCATGACCAAATAGCCAAGTGGAGCCTCTAGGAATGGTGTCAAACGCTCCAGACCAGCTGGTCCCAGTACGAGCATTTGCTCCAACAGTGTTGTAAAGGAAAGTGTCCTATGGCTAGGGTTTAAGAGGCCATCAACGTACTGGGGTTGAAAGAGAGATGCACAATGTTCAGCAAGTATATAACAGCAAGTTTCAGAGATGAGAAAGGTCCACACCTGGATAACTGAAGGCTAGTCCAAGCTTTCTCTTCAATCCTCTTCTTGCTCCCCTCGCTCCAAGAGACCTGCAAAACAAGTTATACCTTCCTCAAACCATTATGACCATACATAAGACAATGATAATCAAATAAACATAAAGAAATGATCTGAATAACATCATCATATGATCAGAAACAGAAATTCAATCACACATTGAACAATGATTTGGGAAGAAGAAGGACATCACATCTTTATTAATCTTGAAAACAAGTACAAATATACCTTCTCTTCAAGTTGGCACCTCATGAAACCTTGATCTAGATCTGCTGTTTCTCTTCTCCAAAGAACTCAGCCTCCAAGCTCTGCAACACAAGGGAAGACCTCCAGGGCAAAGGTCTAGGCAAAGAGAGTCCCAATTCCTCCAGCATAACAATGCATAAATTCCAAGTCCCCTTTCATGAACCTCCCTACCTCTATTTATATGATGAAGAAGAGTTAGGGGCGAAGCCAAAGTGGTTACAACTGAAGGAGTCAGTTGCATAACTACCCAAACTAACTCAAAAAGGCGTGTTTTTATGTTTTAATGTTAAGAAACAGATGCGCGGTTCTATAGGAGGGCAACCCGCGCATGATACGCAAGTTTACACAAGAGCAACCCACGAATATATGCATGCGCAACTTGCAAAACACAAGAGTCGCGCATGATGCGCGGGTTGCACATAAGGAGAGTCGCGCATACACAAAAAACGCATTTTTAAGGTATTTCTGGGCATTTTCAGACTTTGGTGTCTTCTGGAAAGTTTTAGCTAACTGAAATACCTTTCCAACGGTGTAGAAATGAGGTCAAACAGAGTTACAGAACTCAAGATATGGGTCCTCCAATATAGGTGTTTTTTCAGTGACTTTCAGGAAGTGTCGACATGCGACGAAATCGTGGGAAAGTGGTCACAGGAAGAGATGTGTCATTTTGGGCTATAACAGATGCCCCCTAATGTGTGAGGTTAGAGGGGAAGACG